>JASANZ010001790.1:0-15401 GCA_030849805.1 Sergeia podlipaevii | reverse complement strand
ATATATAGGGAGAGAGAGAGAGATATAGCGATATATGAACTATTTGTAGATAGTGAAAAACAAAACAAAAAAAAAGACAGCAGATACATTCGTATTTTCGTGTTATGACAAGTTGATGTAGTGAATGAGAAAGAGGTATATTTATGATAAAGCGCAGAAGAATATATATATATATATATATATATGTGTGTGTTTTTCCATTTAAGAAAAGAGAGCATACGGATTGGGAAAGAAGAAAGGGGATCGATCTTCCCCCCTCTCCACTCCCTTGTTATTGAAGCAAAGTTGCTGAGCGAAGATACGCACAAGCACTTAAAGTCCCGAAAGGTGGATGACTGCAACTAGTAATTTTGTGTTGATATTTTAAGCTATTTGTGAGTGAATATATAAGCGTGTGCATATCACATCGTCCTATACCTAATAATTACTTTTCGTTTGCTTGTGCGATTCTCTCTTTCTATTAATTTAGCAATCTATTTTTTTTTTTTTGAATTCTCTCTAATTAGACACTCGGCATTTAATACCGTTATGTTGAGCTATGTGGTTGCGCAGCATTAATAATACATATGGCGAGAGCACACACATATATATATATGCCTACACACATACACCAAACGTGTGCATAAGCAAATCACGAGAGTTGCTTCCATATCATCCCACAGACGCCCACAAACTTCATCGTCTTCAGAGGGGTACCAGACGGGCTGTTCAGGCACACGGCGGCAGTAGCAAAGAAAGTGTGGTCGCTAAAGTCAATCTGGATAGGTGGTGGTGGATGGACTGTGGAAGCATCATCAACCACACTATTACTAGTACGAGCCACACCGCCTCTGGTCTGCATTGGTTTCACCTCAACTTGCTGCTGGCGCTGGCGATAAGCACGTGATGCGGCAGCAATAGCATCCAACTGGGCACTGAGTTGATACATGGGTGGATGCTCTCTCTCTGCGCGGAGCTCCTCCGCAGTACGTACACGCACGCTTTCAACGACGGCCTCATCCCCGCCTGTGAGAGCGCGCTCACGAGCAAAAAGTAGCCTCCTACGAGCCAGCCGCTCCTCGTCCTCAGCTGTCTCTGTCTTGATATGCAGTTTCCTGGCGAGCCACGCCTTGTCCTTGGCTGTTACAGGCGCCACTGCCGCGGTAGAGTGTTCATCATGGAGTAAAGTGTTGCTGCTGCTGCTTCTGCTGGAACCTTGTTGCTGAAGTGCCCCCATCGCATTTTCTTCTTTTTCCTCCGCTGACTTGACAAGTGGTGGAAACAGAGCATTGAAAGAGGGCTCGTGGTGTCTGCGCTCCGCAAGATAACGCAGGAAGTGCCCGTCAGTTGGTCTTAGAAGAAAGAGACCATAAGCCATGAAGGCAGGGATGATGAGTGAGCGCAGCCAGCGCATCACGACTTCACGCCGACGAATCTGAGCGGCTCGCAACGTTCTGTCCGCACTAGACTTCAATGTAGCAGTGCTGGTGCTGCTACCAGTAGTGGTGGTACTCGCTCTGGTAGGCTTTGTAGCGCTGAAACTCGTCCAGCGTGGGGCTGTGCATAGAAATATCATTCCTGAGATTTCTTTTGAAATATGTACTTAAAAGAAGAGAATATACGTAGCGGGATCAAAGAAAAACAATCAGTAAAAGAGGAAAAAAAAAAAATATTTTTCATTTCATATAATGATAAGCACTTGCTTCAACCCACCCAGGCAGTGCAAGATCAGAAAACCCAACATTTGCCTCTATATTGTACTATAGCTGCTATTGCTGAGCCCAATTTCTTCTTTTTAACCAAAAAAAAAAAGAAGGAAAAAAGAAAATATATAGGCTACCATGTGCATAGACGTACGCCTGTGCCTTCTCATTATGTGCGTGTACTTGTAGAATAAGTTCCAAACTAATGGTTTAAATTTATTTTTTCGGTGTGTGTGTCATATTGATAGAAAAAAAAAATGCTCTCTCCCACATACACACACACACTCCCCAGAAACACCTATGCACACAACATTTGAATACAACCGCCATGGCAAATCGCACAAACGCACAAAAGAAAAAAAAAAAAAAAACGATGCCAACATATTTAATTTCCTTTTTTTGTGTGTGAACAGCTTCAAAGGCAAAAAATCTCTCTCAGTCTCTTCCCCCCCCTCTCTTCTCCATTGAATATCTCTCTCCTTGGCATTCAGTACAACCTCCCTCACTGGCAATAAACTACCACCGCATCTACAACGCTAATTCTACCTGTAGCCTTTGAGAGTTAACTGTTTTGTTGTCGCTGCACATGATGGGCTGGATAAAATGGATTCACTTATACAAAAAGAAAATGCTATCTATATATATGTATTGATATATATTAAGCAACAACAATAGTAACAGTAAGAAAGAAAATGAGTGTGGCGCGCAAATACGCGAAGAATGATATATATATATATATACTTCATGAGCAATGAAGGCATTCAATATATAGTTAATTCCGAGTCAGAAAAAAAAAAATGGATGAAGAAGAAGACACCAGAAGAAGGGGGAGGGGGACAAAGAACAGTCACCAAATGTGAAGTGCACGTGTTATGCCACTGTTTTATTTTCTATTCTTTCCTTCTCCTGTGTCTCTCTTTTTATTTTTTTTTCCTCACATATATAGAGATAAAAAATATAAATAATAACTGCACTCATGCGCACATATATATTTTTTTTTTCCTTCAAGGCCGGCTTCACGCTCTCTAGTATATAATCAAACGCTCTCTCGCATTTCCTCGCATCATACACACACGCTCACACCCAAGAAAGAGGATTGGCTAGTTAGCATATATATATATATATATTTGAAATAAAAAGGGAAACCAATGCAAAACAATACATCCTGCATCCCGGGGGCGTAACTACACAAACATACGCGTATACACATAACGGATGCGTAAAAAAAAAAAAAAAAACATTTGTAAGGAGATTGTAGCGAGAGAAGGGGGTGTTCACTTATGTACAACCTTGCTGACTCCAGATATGTCGGGGTGTGTTATAGCCATGAAATGGGAAATCAAATTAGAAAAAATAACAACAAAGAAAAGAAAGAATGAACATCAACAAAAACACACAATCAATATCATCAGCGTGCACACACACACACATATATTCACATAGCCCCCCCCCCTCCAAAAAAAAAAAAAGAAACACCAGAAGTTAAACACTCCCAACAGTATATGTAAGCATTTTTAAAAAAATCCGAAAGTAAAGAGAAAAGGGAGAGAGAGGGAGAGACGAGGAAGGAGAGAGGGGACTCTGAGGCAAACCAGCGCCATAAAAACAATATGAACAAAGCAAGTATTTGACAAAACAAGGCAAACAAAGGTAAATAGGTAATACAACAGCGAATATAATAAGATTTTGAAAAAAAGAATACACGACAGGAAAAGATGTCCGGGGAGTCACGTCTGTAGTTGCCGATATATGTATGTATGTATTTTATAGACTGACGATTCTCACGTCCATCATCGCCGCTGCCACCGCCGCTGCCTGCAACCCACATAATGGGTACCTAAAGTCTACCGCATACTTGTCCGTGTCTTTTTTCCCAAACAGCATTACCACCTTGGACGGGTTGGAGCTCGCCACGAGCTGAAAGTTCTTCTCGCTCGCCTTTGTAACGCGTCCATGGAAGTCGAGTCGATACCCACGTAGTACGCTGTCCCATTCGGCGGTCTTATTCTGCAACACGATGATGCGCTTGCTGAGTGGGTTTTCACGGTACTCATGCACAAGCACAGACTTATTATCTTTCTTTCCCTCTGCCTCTCCTCCGCCTTCTATAAAGGTGTTAGGATTCCTATTATGGTTGCTAATGGCCCCGCCACTCGTAGTGGTAGTGCTCGCACTCTGCGTCGGCGTGGCGGCGCTGCTATCGTTGTGGTTGCTCTGCGCGTGAAGTGCGCTGTCAGATCCAGCGCGACTACCGTTTGCTACAGAAGTACCCGCGCGGCCATCTCGCAAATACTTGATCGTGCCCCCTTCAAGAGGGGCAATAACCCCCGTGGCCTCATCAATGGCGGGGAGGATTACTTTGAAGCGTCTTTGACCATCCGCCATGGGTTCTATCAGCACCGCAGCAATTTCCTTTCGCGCCTCCACGCTACCTTCGCTGAACATGATGATGTGCATACCAAAATTACGGCGTGATATTTTGCCTACAAAGCTGCTCGCGTCCTTGTCGATGCGTTTTTGATTGATCGAAAACACCGTGCTTGCCAGTCCACGCTTTACAGAGTAGGAGCTGTCGCCGTTCGTCGTGCCATCGCTGTTGTCTACCGCGACGGTGTCGCCAGACACGGCGGAACGTGCGGCAATGACAAATTCGTTTGTGTGTTCAAGGAAAAACTGATAGGTCCTGCGACGTCCAGGTACAAGAGCCCTGAGCAGCCCGCCTTCCTTCTTGCGAACTACGTAGCACTGCAGCAAGTGCCGCTTTGGGCGGTAGTAAAGACGATCGCGTGGGTCTGTAGGAAGGATAGACTGGGACATGCTGTACATGGACATCGCGTCATTGCCCTCCTTGAGGGTTGGCATCACAATTGGCTTACCCCCCGCCGTACTTCCACGCACGCGTCGGTTGTTGTTGTCATCATCTTGTCTCTGCGTGCCGAAGGCCTTGTTGATGTTTGCTGTTGTCATCGCGGAGGCCCTCGTGGTGGTGCTTGGCTTGGGGGCTACCTGCGTCGGCCCACCCGCTGCCTTGGGCTTGCTCTGTTGCTGCTGCCGCCGCGGAGGCGTGTTCGTCCCTGGCACATTGTCGCCCTGCTCGCTCGACTTTTCATCCTCGAAGTGTGGCTGGCACATTGTTGTCCCTGTCTCGCCGCCAGATACGCGTTGCTCCCGGGCATTCTCTCCAGATCCAGGTGGCTGCATCGGTGTTGCGGGGACAATTATAGGGCTGGTGCTCTCGACTATGTAGGAACGATGAAAGTGGGGGATGTGGCTGCTGCATGCGGTATTGGGGCCCTCTGGGGGTGGCACTGGACGCGACGGCGGAACGTACACCGGGGGAGTAGGGGCCGTGTACATGGTGATTCTTTTCGCCTTTACTGAGACCCTTAGCTCTCACTCTTGTCTGTCTGTCACTCTCCCACTGAGGCACAAAAATTGGGTTTTTTTTTACAGTAAATGCACAGACCTAGCAATAGCAAAAGTATTTTAAAAAAAAAACTCCAAAAAAAAACTCAGTGACAAATGCAAAAAAAAAATTTTCCGATGTGAAAAATAAAAAAACAAAAAAAATTATGCTTTATTATTATATATTTTTGTGTACGTGTGTTCCGTTAAATACTATTTTGCTATTGTCGTTGTTGCTTTTCGTCAAATAAAGTGCAGCGGTATGTTTTGGAGTTGTGAGTTGAGTGAGGACTTCACCTTGTAGCTGAATGTTGCTGGGCGTATTGCCAAAACAAGCTACTGAGAAGCAAACCTATGAAAAAACAAGATGTACCGCTGATGAAAAGAAAAGGAAAGTATTCTGCTATATATTTTTCACTACTCGTGAACTATGAAAGAAAAATTGAAAGAGAGAGAAAGAGAAACAGAAAGAAAAAGTTGGCGGGAAAAAAAGCTGGCACGCAATGTGCTCTGATTTGCAAATGTATATACATATAATCAAGCGCCGTCTCATCCCTCCACCACGTTGCAGCCTGCTTCTAGTACACAGACACACACGTGCATACATATATATATATATATATATATAGAGAGAGAGAGAGAATATGTGAAACAACAAACCCTGAATCACCATTGTTATTGCAAGAGATGAAAGTTATTGTTCAATTACGTGGGTGGGTGGGTGTACGAGTGTGTATCCTCATGGGATACTGTTTTTCTTTCTTTTTAAAAAAAAAAATGCTTTGACTGGCGTCCATTTTGCAGGGAAAGAAAGGTGGTGAAAAATAAACTTGAGCACCTACACAAATATCAATTGTGTAGTGAGAAGAAACATTCTTAGAAAGAAAAGAGAGGTAAAGGTAAAAGTCTTCCATATAATATTGTTGATACTTTCAATTTTTTCTTTTCCATCCCGTCGATGCGATTTTCCCTGTGAGTTGCCAGTTGATTTTATATCAAAAAAAAAAATAAAAAAAACAGACACCGTAAAGTAGCGTAGTGAAACAAAAAAAAAAACCCTCCTCCTACCTCTCCCACTCCCTCTCTAGCTCTTAGTCTCTATGCTATCCGTCACCTACGCTCCTCCAAAAAGCGATTTTAAAGAAGGACATCAAAGACATCATCCAGAGCCTCGTCTTCATCATCGGTGCTCTTCTTCGCGCTCTCACCCTTCGCAAGCGCCACGTCCACACATGACATCTTACCCTTATGACGCCCATATGTAATGCTTTCTACACGATACTGCACCCGGTCCCCCTCCTGTATCTTTCCCCGCACGTTATCTGCATGAAAGAAGATAGACTCTCCAGTGACATCGTCCGCAATGAACCCGAAGCGGCCGACTAGCTCGCGCACCGTACCGCTGTTCGTCGGCGCCCTCCTGCGACCATGACCAGACGCCGCCTCGTCATCGCCACTTCCTCCAAACTGTGAACCCGCACGACTGCTTCTACTCCTGCTGTTGTCGCTGCTGGCCTTCTGCGCTTTGAGCTTCGCAAGGTTGTCCAAAACGATTCGTCGCGCCAATGGCAGCTGCTGCTGTCCTCCTTCCTGCGATGCCTCGTCGGCGTCGCCATCCTCCGCGGCGGGGATGAATTTGCCCGCAGGGGTCGTAGGCTCAACGCAGAACCGCACCTTCGCCCCGGTTGTGACGAGAGAAATACCATTTGAGGGGAGGTCCATGTTGTCCGCGGTCAGGTGGTAGCGCGGGGCACTATCAGGATTGTAGTTGCCAGCCAAGTCCAGTTCTGCCACAGTGCCAGTGCCTGTTGTAATGTCCCACGCTGTGATGAGGCCCCGCAGCATCACAGGCACAACGGGATACTCCTCCCCGGTGCGGGGATCGTAGAGTCGAATGTCAACAGCCGCTTCCAGTGTCCCCGCACTCTCACCAAGACCATCATCATTACCGCCTCTGCGCTTGCCAAGCTTTTGATGAATATCTTTCCCTGTCGTAGCTGCCTGAGGTGTGAAGGAGACCCGCTCCCCTTCGGTAATGTAGAAACCTCCACCATGCAGTGAACTTCGAACAAAGAAATACTGCTTGCTTGAGTGCGCACTTGCAGTGGCAGAAGTGCCCTGGCTCTTCCCCTCCACAGTGGGGCTGGAAGCGTCCGTCGAGGAGTTTGGCATTTTAGCCTTGCCATCTGCAATCAGAAATCCAAATCCATTGCGATGCTTGAAGGCGGTGATAGTCCCGTGAAGGCGCGGGGCCTTGTTCATGAAAGCGCAGGATCGCTGAAATAATAGAAAAGGAACAGATAAGCGAAACATATCTAACTTTTTTATGTTATTGCTTACTTTTCTTTTTTTTTCTGGTTGGAAAAGAAAAAATGTACGTACGTAGGCACACGTGCGGCTCTATATTGGAATATATATATATATATATATATGAAGAGACTGCTAATGTCGGTGTTTTTTTTTTTTTTTGAGGTTCCCTCCTCTGGTTGACTATCAAAAGGAAAAAGGGAGTGTGCTCTATGCTCTGATCAGCAGGGATGCAGTTATCTATATATTCAATTCCGAGCTTTGTGTGATGATGATATGGCCCACTGTTGTAGTGAAAGGTCAATCGTGCGTATATTGTTAGCTTCGAATGTTAATAAATGCAATACATATATATGGAAAGGGATGAGAGAAAATAGAACACATAAGCAGAAATATAACACAACCAAGAACAACAACAACAAAAAAAAAGCAACAACGTCGCTCAAAAAAAACAACAGGTATCCAAACGCGTGTCATTATGCATGACAGCAATCGCTTTATTCTTATTTCTTCCTCTCTTCAAGCTGCAGCGATAGTTGACTCACTCAAGAGAGTGACAAGTAACAACGCACAAGTACAAAATTCAGACACACATATATGTATGACGGTCAAACTTTGATTATATATCTGTGTGTGTGTATGCGGACCACACACATGTGTATCATGTCTACTACAAAGGATCCCTGTATGACTGAAAAAAGGGGGGGTAAGAAAGCAAGTACAAGAAAATGGTTTGAGAGAGAGAGAGAGCCTTGCTTATTCTACTCCTTGATACGTATAGTAGCACGCCCTCCTTTTGCTCAGATTTCTCTCTCTCTCTCGCCTTCCACGTCGGAAGCTGGTCTCTACTTACCCTGCCGGCAAAGGTGCTCCGCGAGCTCAATCACAAAGACTGCACCAGACGCATTACCCACAACCACCCAGCGTCCACTCTCCGCAAAGACAATGGACGTAATAGTGGCAGATGCTTCCCCAACGTCACCCCAACCTCCATGAGCAGCACCATCGCCGGAAGACGTGCCACCGAGCCCAAGGCCAGCCCTGCCAACGCCACCAGCGGGATCACTAGGCTGGGTAGGAGACGACGCACCAATCGTGGCCCCCACCCCCGCACCATCCGCAGTGCACATGGAGAGCACTGTCATAGTGGTGTCCTCCACCGCGCTGAGTGGCGTTCGCAGCTGCTGTGCGGCGACAGGGACGGCGAGAGAGCGAGTGATGTTCCAGAATGAAAGCACCCCGCTCGCATCACCGGCAGCAAACATGTGTGGGTGCGTAGGAGACCAGCAGAGCGCCGTCACCGCAGTCGCGAAGCCCTCCAAGCGGGTGCTGGACTCGCCAACCCACGCGATGCAGGAGCCGTCCGTCGCTGCAGACGCGACACACGCCTCGCCAGAAGCCCCAGCGCCAACCCGCGGCTGCGCAGACAACACCGACACCACACCTGTGTGGTGAGCCATGATGGAGGATGCGGAGGGGCCCGACATCGTAGTGGCACCCATCGCGAGAGACGGAGGGCTGGCGAATGTGTCCAGCTGCAAAAGAAGCGAGTTGGAGAGTGGGGGGGCCTCGGAGCGGCGCGGCGGCTTCACAGACACGTCGCGCAGCTCAAGCACATTTTTATCTCTATTCACACCGGAAAGAACGTCTCCGTCCGACGTGCCAATAAAGACTTGTGTCATGGCGTCTGTCCCCTTCATGTTCGTGAATACCGCTGCGGTGGCGGTATTGCCAAGGGGCTTGCTGCCCACGTACGCACTGCGTGACGACACCGGCGACACCGGCTGCAGTGCTGGCCACACGCACACGCGGCCGTCCTGGCTCACAGAGTACAAGTGATGACAATTGCGATCCCCGAAGATGGCGAGTCGCAGCACTGGGCCTTGATGCGCCTGTGGAGATGGAAAGAATGACAACGTGGGTCTTTGTGGGTGCTGCAGCAGCACTGTTGCACTCCCAGTAGTTGCCAGCGCGCGCGTACCGGCTTGACGAGGAAGCATGTGGTGCCACTCCCCAAGCGTGAGATCCCACAGCACGATACGACCGCTGCGAGTGCCGGCGAGCAACACAGAGGGATGAAAGGGGTGAGCAAGCAACGAGATCACCTCTGAGTCGCAGACAAGCGGGGCGGCAACAACAACACATCCCGTCGCAGACACCGCCCCTGGCGCACCTTCCATGGTGTTCACCGCACTCGTGGAAGACCTCCTTCGGGCACCCGCGGCGTTTGAAGCACCGTCTGTCACGACACCAGTGCCACCTGTCGCCTCCTGTGCCCGCGCACGCTCCTCCTCCTCCTCCCTCTCTGAAGCCGTTACGGTTGGTAGCACAATCCACGCCATGACAAGGCCCGGTGCCCGCGATGCCGCCATCGCCGCTGCCGCCAGTGGTGAGGAGTACTCATCTTTGTATCCACCTGTAATGTGCTGTTGTTGTTGCTGCTGCTGCTGTTGCGCGGCAGAAGCGGGAGTGCTGCCCCACTGATACCCAAACTCTGAGCACGGCAAGTCACTCATCAGCATCGCGGCAGGACCACCTTCGCCGACACCAGTCGCACCAAAGCCCGAAACACTGGCGCCCGCAGCGGCATCCCCCAAGGTGGTCATGCTCGTTTCACCAAGCCCCAGAGCAGGTTGCTGAGTGGCAGCAACTGTTGCTGTTCCGGTTCGGCCAGTGGCGGTGGCAGCACGGTTACGTGCAGAGGCAGACATACCAGCATTGCTGGTGTAGGCAGCGGCGACACAAGCCGCCCGGCGCGCGGACTGAGAAGGGCGAAGCGCACTAGCAGTCGCAGCAGCAGCCCCAGAGGATGTAGAATGCAGACCTCCAGCAGGCCAGACCACCTCGCATACCGCGAGATCGGTCGCGACACGCTGCTCACTACCGATGACAAGCTTTGGTGTCAGCGCGCAGCGACGCACGGAGAGGGATGAAAGATCAGCAGCAGCGCAGCCCCATCGGCGGAAGAGCTGAAGACCCTGTTCCGCGCTATCCTGCGCAGCGGCCGCAGCTTGAGCGGGTGTCATGGTTGCTCCCGTTGAGCTTGAGTAAATGGAAGCCGCGCTGAAGGTGGAAGGAGGGTCCGTGGCTACTGCCACCGTAGCACGAGTTTGAGAAGCAGCAGCAGCAGCAGCAGGCGCGGGTTGTGCATAACTTCCACTGCGTGCGTTTTGGCTCGGCGCATAGTTCGACGCCGTCGCCACCGATGGATCAGCCGTCGTACGGCCAGGAGTGATGGTGGTGGCGGGCACATCTGCCTCGTCCTCCTGCTCGGCTGACATATTGCGGCTGTCTACCTGCGTCGGTGCTGAAGGCGCCATCGATGCGTACACCACTGGAGTCGCGTGACCTGGAGCAGCGGTCGGCAGCGACGAGGACGGACGCGGTTCACTGTCCACTGAAGATGGTGAGGAATACGGTGCAGAAGGTTGTCGATCTGGTGAGGTGGAAGCGGCGTTGCTGACGCGTGCTGGACCAGACGGTGACCGATAAACCGCCTCAGGCACACGCTTCACTCCGCCCTCTAGTGGCGATGACGATGATAGTGCAGCAGTGTGCGCATGAACTGCGTGCCCTGGAGAAGGGACGCGACGCTTCGGGCCCGCCGCCGCTGGAGGAGGAGGTGCCTTGCGGCCAGATCGTGCTCCCCCACCACCACTTGTTGGGGTCTTCCTCCCTGCCGGTGAGGGTCCACGTGCGTGCTCTGGCGCAAACCGCGCGGATTTCTTTTCCCGAGCCCACGCAGGGGCTCGAGGACTGGCTCCCCCACGCGGAGATCCCGAGGGCGTGCGCTTGGCATGAGCTGCAGCATCACGTGGAGACACCGGCCTCCTTCCATCTGCAGGAGTCGTGCCTTTCTGGATACCTCGCGGAGAGACACCGCGAGCACGCGGTGAAACCGGCCTGTCGTGATGTGGTTGTGGTTGTTTGGAAGGCGTCAGTGCGAGGTGGCGACTGTTTCCGCTATCGTCCTCTGCCGGCGCCGAGGGCCTGCGTGTTTCTTCAAACCCGCTACCTCCGCTGGCCGCGGCTACGGGGTTAGAAGCACAAGGATCTGCATAAGATCCACGACGTGTGTCCGTGATTGCAGTAGGCACTGTAGCAGTCAGCAAGGTATTGGCGTCGTGCGCAACAGTGGGGTATGCAGCTGCGGGTAGAGCAGTAGCACCACTAGCTGAAGCACCAGCGACGGGAACTCCGCGCGCCGCGGTTCTCGGCGTGTTCGGAGGAGATGACTGCGGAGGAGAGCCAACCACAGGTGGGGCAGAGACACTGGGAGAAGGCATGTTCGGCAAACTCTGAGAAGTAGACGCACGGCGGCTATCAAGGCCGCTTGACGCCTGTTGCTTCGCTAGCCGCGCGGCGCGTATTGCCTCAAGTTGCTTTCGCTTTTCTGATAAATCCATCCCCTTGGAGTTTTTTTTTTCGTTATTGTTGGGAAATGTGCAGATGATGAGTTCCCTCTCCTTTCCTTCCTTCTTCTATAGTGTTTCAGCAAATAGATATGAATTGATAAGTAATGCTTCAGATTTTAAATGCACAATCCAACTTCCCACGCACGAGCGCGGTAAAAATATTCAAAAAAAAAATCTACCAGAATTGATACGATACGCTAAAATAGAAAGGAGAACACAAGTTGTACACAATGAGAAAAAAAAAAGAATTGCTTGAGAGCAACCTCCCAATGTCCCACAAACAAGCGATGTATGTATGTATGTGTATGTGTATGTGTGTGTGTGTGTGTGTGAGTGTGACACCTACAATGTCAAGTACAGGTAATTTCCCTCACCCCTTCCTCCCCAGCGTTGATTGGCAAGAAAAAAAACAAAAGTAACAAAAAAAAAATGAACAAGGCGGCGCACCTGTCAGAAGAGAAAAGGTGTGTGTGTGTGTGTGTGTGGGAGTGGGAGGACCACTATGTCTCTCAACACACTACTTACCCTTCGCAATAATATCTAGGTTACCTTGCACTCAACGACCTCCTTAGCAAAGACAAAAGAAGAGAGAGAGAAGGAAAAAAAGACGACAACAATATAAAAAAAAAAATGGAGCAAGAGAGCATCAAAGGAAATATATTTTAAAAAAAAATGAAAGAAGAAAGCGGCTGGCCTTATCGTGTGCCATCTCATCAATGGTGAGCCTCCACTGTTGGTCTCCTCCACTGCGAGTGATGCTGAAGTTACAAACTTTGTTCCAAAAAAAGAAAAAATCTTTCCTTCATTGTGCGTATCATTCATAATATACCAGCAGTGTACAGCCATACAAACGGAGTGAGATCCGTTGACCCTGTATTTTTTTTCTTTTACAAAGCGGTACCCACAGTCTACGATGCTCTAAAAGCGTTACACACCACCTCAAAAGGGCTGTAAAGAACAATCGAATTTTCACATACCCTATAAATATTTTTTAAAATAATTGCGCGTAAATACCATACAGGAAGACAGATAAAAAATCTCTAATAACAAATTGAAGAAACAAAAGGACGATTCGGTACACACATACACTCTCAGAGGCACACAATTACATTTTTAATATTAAAAAAAAAAAAAAAAAGACACACTGAATCGCGCAAACGAAAAAAGAAAAATGAATAATATCTACGTAAATAAAGATATATGAAAGCACGCAGAAATGCAAAAAAAAAAACTTAAAAAAAAAACTTAAAAAAAAAAGCACATGTTCTCCATTACTCTCCCACTGTTTGCCCCCAATTTAGCAAAAGGAGCCCAAAACCTTCAGAGAAACTCAAAACTATGAATGACAAATAAACAAACAAATAAAAAAAATACAAAATGAGAAAGAAACAAAAAAGGGAAGCAACGCACATATTGAAAAGTATACTTCAATCAGCAAAAACTTCGCACCAACATCACAACCCTATCTCCACCTTCAAGCGCTTAGCAACCGTGAAACGCTTACCCAAATTGCACTTGGAAATATCTACCCACTTACTCTCAGAAATTGAGCGATTCTCCTTCGCCGCCTCCACACGAGCTTGGAGCATCTGACGCGCATACTCGGCACGACAATATCCCTCACTCAGCATCGCACGTTCCGCCTCAAGCGCCAAAGAGCGCCGCCTCTGATCAGCGCCATCTGCCAATGCATCAATCAACATTGCATTCACCAAGCCCAGCTCTGCCGCCAGCTGCTCCTTCTCGCTGTGGGCCTCGTCCAACTGGCTGCGCAGGTTCGCGAGCTCCTCGTTCGCGGCCTCCAGGTCCGAGACGAGCTGCTCCTTGTCCGCACCCNCACCCTCGCTCGACAGCTCGCCGCGCAGCTGCTCCTTCTCGCTGTGAGCCTCGTCCAACTGGCTGCGCAGGTTCGCGAGCTCCTCGTTCGCGGCTTCCAGGTCCGAGGCGAGCTGCTCCTTCTCTGTATATTGTTGTGTGTTCTCCTCTAGCTGGGCTTTATGCATGCTGCATAACTGTTGGTTGGCGGATCGTAAGTCGTCAATATCGTTCTGTAATTGGGTGTTCTCGATAGTGATGTTGTTGCGTTGTTGGATGAGGGTGGAGATGGTATCTTGTAATGCCGAGTGAAGCTCTTGTTTCTGGTGGAGTTCTTGGTGAAGAGCGGCTGTTTCTTCCGACGCTCGCGTGGTGATCGCCTCTTGTGCAGCAGCGCTATCGGATTTTAGACATTCAATTTCCTGTGCAAGTGCATCCAAGCCGAATCTAGGATCTTTTCTGGTGGCATATAGCTGTTGCATACCTGTGAATGTGTATTCCATGATGCGCTGGTCTATTTCCTTTTCATCTACCGTTGCTGGGTGGCTTACGTCAAAGTCCACATGAAGACTTCCCAAAGTGAACTGGAGATGGGTAATGTTGCTGACTGCCACATGGCAGGCAAGAGCAACATCGTTGCAGAAGATGCGGTGCAGTTCGCGTGGTTTCTCACAAAGAATAAGGTCCCACTCAGAGTCTGGAAACACTTTGTGGTGCCGTGACACCACAATAGGGGTATCGGACGATGGGAAGACCCAACGCTCATCATGAAAGCTCAGTAGTGATACTGTTGCTAGCGCCTCTGAGAGCTGAGTCTTTAGCGCCGCTGCGTTGGCGTCTTTTTCTCTGAGCTGATCTTCAAGCATCTTCGACGCTTCCTCCAACTCTGACACACGTGCGCTCAAGGCAGAGCAGCTAGCCTCCAGTTTAGCCCTTTGACACTCCAGCTCTTGCTGTTGCTCATCCAACGCTCTTTCAGAGGCTGCAGCAGCTGCTGCAGCAGCACTGTCCTTTATCTTCAACTGCTCCTCCAGATTAGCAATAGAATGCTGCGCAGTGTCAAGGTCTGACTTGAGGCTTGCAATGAGATCGTAAGAAGACTTCTCCTTCTCCGCAAGACGGGTCTCTAGCTCTGCTATCGAACTCTTTGCAGCATCTAATGCTCCTTCCACTCCTGCCAGCGTCCTGTCACGCACACCCATCGCATCCTCTAGCTTGACTTTATCGCTCTCAAGTGCAGCGAGTTGCTCAGAAAGCGTACGTCCCTCCTCTCTACTGCGTCCGCTGAGCTCAAGCGCGCTAAACAGCAGTGCCTGCATCTGAGCAATGTATACAGTAAAGTAGTCCACCGCCTGTGTGTATCGCTGCTCTGCCTCTGTCAGTTCGAACGACATCCCTTGCCGCAGTGCTGTCTCTTCCTCCAACGTAAGCACCCACTGCTCCCTGTGGTGTTCCATGGAAAACTCGCGTCGGCGCATCTCGGTTCGATGATTTTCTAACGACACCTCTCGGGCGTTGATGCGCTCCAGTAGCGCCTGCTCCTTTTCTTGCTGCGCATGCTCAAGTGCGTCGTTGGCTGCCTGCATTGCCGCAGCTTGCCTCCGAGCATCCTCCACATCACGCTCCAGTGCATCCGCCTTCTCCAGCAGCTCCTGTCTCTCCGCCTCAGTCGCCTGCAACATCAACTCGCGAATTTCATTCTTTTGGCGTTCCTTCTCCAGTGCCTGGAGATCCGCCGCTCGCTTCTGTGCCTCAGACTCAAGCAGCGCAAGCTTCT
>JASANZ010001789.1:0-15260 GCA_030849805.1 Sergeia podlipaevii | reverse complement strand
ATGCACGTGTGAACGTGGGAATCAGATTAAGAAGGAGAGGCCTGCGTTTTTTTCTTTTGAATGTGAAACAATAGTAATAAGAAAATAAAATACACTCTCTCACACACACACAACTAGACATTATGGTTCATTCGGTATATATAAAGACCATGTGTAAACACAGAGGGAAGATCCAGTAAAAAAAAACCCCTACCGGGTCACATGTATTCTTGTCATCTTCCTATATATATATATTTTTCCCCCATTTCTCTATCTCTCCTTCCCTCCTCCTTTCTTTTTCTTTGGTTCTCGTGTTCATCTATATATATATATATGTATACATATATATTCTCTCTCTTTTACGCAAAGAAGATGAAAAAGAAGAAGATAAAGAAGATACTGCCAAAGAACACTACAGTTAGCATAAAGACCTTATACCACTCATACCGCACTTGCTTCCGCCGCTCCTTCATCTGATATCGATGCAGCTCTGTAGGCGACATCGCCGCTAACTTGGCGGACTCCTTCGCGCTCCTGAGGTTGCTCTGCTCTAGCTTCCTCATGTATTCAGCGAAGTCCTCTGTGGTGAGGGAGCGACGCATGGCGTCTACCTCCGCCGCAACAGCTTTGACGGAGACTTGATCGGCGTGCTTGACCGCTGCAGTGTGGTACGCGCTCAGTTTCGCCGCGAGCTCCTCCTGCGTGATGCCTGGAATCGTACTAGGAAGCCGCTTCGGGTCAATGTGTATACTCTGCTCTTGCTGTTGTCTTGTGGAGATGGTGGTTCCCTCCTCCTGCTTTTTCTCTGAGCGCGCTGTGGCCGCGGCGGTCGCCGCTGTTCGTTTGGCAGTAGCACTAGCGGCAGCTGCAGTTGTCGAGCATAGAGCGCGCGGACAGCACAGCGCAAGTGTGGGTGATAGTGTTGATGTAGAAGTCACCCATAAAGAAGAAGAAGAATAGGAGGAGAAGTGGTGAGGAAAGAGAGCATACGAAGCTAAGCTGCTGCTGCTACTGCCGCCTCGACAAAGTCGAGCAAGACAGAGAGAAGTGGCTCTCATCATCATAATAAGCTTAGCTAGACTACACTTGCGTGATTTTTTTTTTCTTGTTGCGTGTGCGATGTGTGTTGCTGATGCTATGTGAGCAAATTCTCTATCGCTGTGTTTGTGATGTCCGTTGTTTCTTCTTTTTTTTTTTTTTTTAAAGAAAAAGTCCCTAATACAGATGTGACTAAGAGATAGAAAAAAAGGAAAAATAAGCTAAAAGAAAACCAAAAAAAAAAATTCACACCAGCTGCACGCGACTCAACGCTCTCTCTCTATACTGACAATATGTGAAGATAATGAGGAAGTGGTATAAATGTTTTTTTTGTCAGAGTTCTCTTTCTCTTCTTTTTTTTTTTGTTGCTTTTAACTATTTCTGCTTTGCAAAGCAAAGTGCGTATATGTAGGTTTGTAAATACGAGATAGTGAGAGAGAAAGAGAGAGAGAGAGAGAGAGAGAAAGAAAGGGTGTGAGCGGCATCAACATACAATATTTAATGTTCATCCACATATATATATATATATATATATGTAGAGAGAGAGAGAGAGAGAGATGAGATAAAAAACTGATATCTCATGTGCCGCTATGTATACCAGTCATCACGTACACACACGAAAAAAAAAAGCATATTTACTATTGTTGCTTTATACATATCTCTTTTGTATGTGCACCTGCATGTGTGCGAATGTAAAGAAGAAAACAGAAAAGAAAAAGCAAACATGATATTCCTCCGGGCTATTTCTCTTAATAGCTTAAGCGACGATATCAGCGAGTCTTAGTGTACATGTGTGTGTGTTGTGGCTGCCTATTGGTGTAGCACATAGAAGCATGCTATGCCAGTATTTACCGACAATCATCCACTCCCCCACCCGAAACCTCCATGAAAAAAGAGAAAAGAAAGATGACAAAACGTGTCAGCCGTATTTCTTCTTCTCGTGTGTGTATGTATCGGTGTCGATACAATCGTCACACTATCTCTCCCTAAACAATGTTCATCACGCCACGTTCGTGTTCTCTTTCTTCTTTACCAGCAAAGGCTGACGCTGCATAGTACCAGCGACGAGCACTTTCCCATTGCTTTCGCTGGTCATCGTATCGCTGGCTTTGCGCCTGCACGGGTTACCGCCGCTGCCCCCTGAGGACAGCTGAGGAAGCACTACACTAGTGGTGGTGGTGCTCCTAGCGCTGCGAGGGACCAAAACGTCAGGCCCTCCTCCTCCTCCTCCTCCTTGGGTTAAATGTTGCTCTCCAACACTTTGGTGAAGGGGCGGTTGTCTCTGCTGGGGTGTGTGTGGTGTTGCATCTTCATCAAATAGAGCGGGAATACATCTCTCTGAGGCAGCACCAGCACCAACAGCAATAGCAACAGCGGGCGGTGGTAAAGAGAAATTCGAGTGCGCGTCACTACGAGACGAAGATACGGGCAACAACATTGTCGTTGCTGCTGCGACATCTCCAGAAAGGCTTGAGTCAGCAATAATGACCTCCTTCTTTTGACCCTCCTCCCCGTGCTTACGGCGTGTAACCGAAGGGCGGAGGATACGGCTTTGACGAGGCGCTGGAAGCTGCTGTGTAGCATATCGAGCCACCTGACACCCCACTTGCGTCTTGCTTGCGATCGCGGTGGGTGCGCAGACAATGCTGAAGGTAAGACGACCGCCAATGCCATCCCTAGCGGTGTCTGCATCCCCTAGCGCTTCTTCCTCCCTTTCTTGCCTCGCCACACGTGTTCCTGTGGAGGCAGTGGTGGCGGCTGCCGTAGTGAAAGTGTTCTTTTCATTAGCTCCATCTAAGAAAAGAGCATCCACATTGAAGTAGCCCTTGAAAGCCTCTTCAGCGCTGCTGTACAGCGGGTAGTCTCTACTCAAGGCCCCTATCAAGGGTGGAAGCGCCGCAACCTTTTCATGACGAGTGGCATACCCGTCCTGCTGAAACTTTCCTCCGCGCGTGAGTACGTGTATCAACCGCCTGTACGCGCGAGATACATGCTGCTGCTGCCGTCCCGGATGACGTGGTAGGGCAATCATCTCCTTCTCAGACTCCTGCAGTGGTGGTGATGTCTTGGCCCTTTCAGAGAACCCAGCAGGCAGCTGGAAAGAAGAAGCAGCAGCAACAGTATAAGGAGAGGAAGATAGGCAAGACAATGCCGATGGTGGCAGGGATAGTGGTGTGGACTGCAGGAGTCCCAGCTGCGCCTCATACACACTGTTGCCATCCAGGAGGGACTCCATCTCTTGCGCAATCAAGCACCTCCAGCGCCACCAGAAGGCGATGCGTTGCTGCTGCTGTCTCTGCTGGTACTTTTCATCTCGGCTTCTATCCTCGCGACTAACACAAGTGTAGTAGAGCGTGTCTACTGCCTTCACAAGGCGCACTCCTCGCTGCCGCTCCGCCTTTATGCGTGCCTGCTCAGCGAGCTCCGCCTTGCGGGTTTTCTTTTCTTCTCCTGACAGCGATGCAGACCCAGCGCTTGTGGAGGATGTGGTGGGCTTGGTTTTGCGGAGAGAGTTTCCAGAGGCAGGTGAGCTGCCGTTACTTCTGCTCTTGCCCTTCGCCGTGGTACTGCTGCTAGTGGCCGTCGTTGTCGTCGTCGTAGTCGTCGTAGTAGTAGTATTATTACTCCTTTGCTGGAGATCTAATTTCTTGTCTTGTGGCTGTACTGCATCCTCGATGCTGTGTGAGAACCTACGCTTGCCCTCCTCCTCGTCGCCCTTCCACTCTCCAGCCTCATCATCGCTCTTCGCACTGTCTCTGCTACTGCCAGCACCCGCAGCCAAGACATGGACCACGGCGTGCGCAAAGATCGGAGTGCCCAGCACCAGCCATACGCGCATCCACAGCAGAGGCAAGAGGGCCATGTTCGTCGTGTCCGTCTCTCTTTCGTCCTCCTCACCGACATCATCATCATCATCTAATGCGCTGGCAGTGGATTTGCATGCATTATTAGTGGTACTACTGCTGCTACTACTACTACGTGGGACAGGTATTCTCCATGGTATGCAGCCCTGGCCAAAGGCAGCGCTAGCGCTACCATTACTGCTGCTGCCCGTAAAGAACGAAGAAGCTGTCTTCGGCGACCCCGATACCGCCATCATCGTGGCAGGAAGCATGGAAACACCGAGAAACTCGCGAGCCGCGTCGGACTCGAGCACAGCAGCTCTAGCGGCCTCCTTGAGAAAGACTAGATGGTGCTCGAGAGCCTCCACGTCACCCTTCTTCTTTTTGGCTTCCCCTTCCATAGAACCATCAGCGTTTCCAATAGTATCTCGCGTTTCTACAGTTGCTGTCTTACCTCCCACCACTACCGCTGCCGTTGCCCTCGCTTTACTGTCACTACCACCACCACTACTACCACTGTTACCGTGCCGATGGGCAAAAATAAAGCGGGTCGCCTCCGCCCTCAGCAGCCACGTGAGCGCCAAGAGTCGTCGCCCTCGACTACTCGCCGCGCCATCTGACGAGTTGCGCATGTGTGTCCACAAGAACATTGTGTGTGGTATAACATGCACTCGAATCACTCTCTCTATGCGAGCACCTCTGATATCATCATCACCATCATCATCATCACTGGCCGCTGCTCCGCTGCTGCTGCCGCCTTCTTTACAGCGATGATGATACTCGTCACGCCACTCCACAAGGTCAAAAAACAGAGACAACAGCACCAGCACCTCCTTGAGCTCGCAGTATTCCAGCTCATCAGAGTCCTTGCGAGCAAAGTCGGCAGAGGCCGGTGAGGAGGAGGAGGAGACTCCTCCCCCCATGCGGTGAGCGTGCCACGCCTCCTCCGCCATGCGATATATCTGCGCCGCTGGATGGTGGCAATGGGCATCACCACCACCACCACCACCACCAGAGTTGACGTGTTCTTTCCGTCCACTTGCTGCTTTCTTTTGAATTCCCTCCACCTCGTGAAGCCGCGCTGCTATGTCGTGAAGCACACATAGAGCACTGTGAGACCGCGCTGCTGTGGCTGTGCGTGTAGATTGCGTCGCTAATGAGTTCTGCACAGTTGAAAAACCAACAAGACACGCCTCTAGCAAAGCGGAACGCAACACTATATTGATATCTGCAATGCGAGGTCGGCTTGACGTTGTCTGTTGCTGCTGCTGCTGACTTGACCTACTACCAAGACCACTCACTGCTACGTGCACGCCACCTTCTTGTGCTCCCTCCTTCTTCTCTTCTTCGTCCTCGTGAATAAGCTCAAGTGCATGCGCCAGCATTGCCGGCTTCTTTGCCATCACCGGCCACAAGGGCGGTATCGCACGCAACAGCGCTACTGCAAGAGCAAAGCATGCATGCGCCACATCACCAAGATGATGATCGCTGCTGTTGCTGCTGCTGCTGCTTTTTTTCATTACGGCAGCGGTAAAACAAGAGGTACCGTCACGCGGGGCCGAGGATGGTGAGAGGGATATGCTGCTCCACGTCGCTGCTGCTGCCGCCTCCCTCGCCCCTGCCGAGGAAGAAGACGCGGTGGCTCTGCTTCTCTCACTGTATGCAGTACCAACGGCAGCTAGTCCCAGTTGCCAAGACAGCTGTGCCAGTCTCTGACTTACATGATAGACATGCACCAGAGCCTCTCTCGGTGAATTGGGCAAGATGGCACGTGGAATGGCCAGTGGCGCAGCTCCTGTATGAGCAATGCTGAGCACGCTGAGACGCTGCAGCAGAGATAAATTTGTCCAGCACGCCTGGAGAAGTACCTGCACTGCACACAAGGGGCACTTCTTAATCATCGCGGAAAAATCCGCCTCATCCCCGCTGGTGTCTGCACGGAGCTGAGACACAAGAGACCCTACGGGAATGAAGCCTGCACCACTCACAGTATCTGGATCCTCGTGCTGCTGCTGCTGCTGTTGCTGTGAAGCTCCCCACCACCATCTATACAAGCATCCACTAGCTGGATGTTGTTGGAGGTTTGAACCAGTGGCTGGTGTCAAAGATAGCATAGATGGAGAGCCAAAGTGATGTCTTCTTGTTGTTGTATGAGTGGTCAAGGTGGAGGCGGCGGCGGCGGAAGAGTGAAGAAGACCCTGCGCTGTCCATGTACTTGCTAAAGGCTCACTGCTATCCTTCCTCCTTTCTAGCTCGCTATCCATTGGCACGCAATTGCCAGCGGTGAGTGACTCTGCCTCCTCACCCTCCTCGTCCTTCTCATCCTCCTCGTCCTCCGCACGCATTCGCTGTCGGCGTAGAGCACGAACCACACCGATTGGTAAAGAAGATAAAGAAGAAGAAGGTTTTTGCAGCACTGCGTTGCTACCGCTGCTGCTGCTGCAGTTGACAGTGTCTAGTGCTCCTCTTCCTTCTAATGCTGATGGAGGAAGAGATGACTTTGGCTGTTGAGTTGCTGCTGAGGTGCCGGGTGGGGCTTGTAACCGCTGCTGCAATGCTTGCGCTACACGCAGTTGTTGCTGCTGGAGAAATATAGGGCTGAGAGTAGCATGGAGGGTGAGCTCAAGACTAAGGGCATCGTCGCACGTGGACTCGACCGTCCTTCCAGCTGTGTAGCACTTGACCAAAAAGTCGCGGAATAGTTGGTACTGCTGCTCTTCCATTGGTGATAATTTATATTACTTCCGTTTGTGCACTCTCACACAGGATGATATCAAGATAAAAATGGATTTCTCCAAAGAAAAAAAAAAGAAAGAAAGGGGCGAGCGTGCTATATGCCAAAAAAAGAAAAAAAAATAGATATTTATGAGAAACCTAGATATACACACGCAAACACACCTTCTTTCAGTGGCACAGACACCCTTTGCAAAGGTACACAAAGGAGAGAGAGAAATAGAGAAGCACAACAACAGCAACAACTGAAGCCCTATTTGTGTGTGTGTGTGTGTGTATATGTACGTGTATGTGAGTACTATACCTCACGAGTTTAAATAGTGTGTGTGTATGTACTGCGCGAGTCACAGTTGTTCTGCTACTAGATTCAGTGGAGGAGGAGGGGGGGGGGGAAACAGTTCAACAAACAAAACAAATGCAAAGAGAGGAGAGAAATAGTGACAATAGTAATAGGTGAAATCTGATCCAAAAAAAACAAACAAAAAAACAAACCAACACGAACGTATTGCAAAAACAAAAAGAGGAAATTTTCATGGACATACACACACACAAAAAAAAATAAAATAAAAAAGAAATGAGAACACAAAGTGCGCTGAGTTGACGCTGTGACTGCTAAATTCGCAAGAGAGAGAAAAAAAATATAAGTCATGCAAAGTAACTGAAAGATAAAAATAAAATAAAGGAGGCACACGAGTAAGGAGAAAAAAAAAAGGAGAGAGGAAAATACATATACCTTGCACATATACAAAAAGGTAAGTTCGGGACATTTTTTCCCCTTTTTGCTCCTTTTGCATTGATTTTTTTTTTCTTTCCTCTCCTCTTTTCTTCCTCATCGAAGCAAAGCCCGCACAATTTCAGAGATGTGTGAGGGAGAAAGAACAAGCAATAGAAGCAACAAATACAAGCAAGGCTTCCATACGCAAGTCATCTTCCATTCCCCTCCCCCCCCCTTCATAAAGATGTAAATACGCAGTGCAACAACATACCAAAGTAAAAGAAAAAGAAAAAAAAAGAGAAAAGAAAAAACGGCAACCGTTCTCATCTCTCCACTTCCACCCGCTTATCCCACACACAAATATACAACATCATCACTACATCTGTGCAATACGTTGCAGTCGTTCAACATACAACGGAGATTGCACATTAAGCGAGAAGAGCTTGACAAAGCCATTACTAATGGTCCAGCCCCAGTCATCGTTGACGTCAATCTCCCGTCCCTCTTCCGATTCTCGCAGCACCCGCTCCAGCACGTTCTCTCTCTCTGCATCTCCTCTTCCTCTCTTTGGCACCTGCAATAGCACATCCAATACATCCTGCATTGACGGTGCTGGCCTGCCACTCGACCGTCGCATTATCCAGTCCGACACACGTCGTGCGAGCTTGAGGGTTCGCTGGGGTTCCGCGGTGAACGCGGCCCGTGCAGCCACTTCCCTGCTCACCGACACCGAAGAAGAAGAAGAAGAAGGCGACGTCGTTGCCGCTGCCTCCACGGCGGATGGGGATGGAGTCAGCGCGGCTGCACTGCTGTTGCTGCCTTGAATGCCCGCATCCGTCGCCGCCACGCGAGCCCTGCGCACCACCTTGAGTGGAGGAAAGTTAGCCACGTTTAGCTGAGCGCCACCTTGCATAACATGAAAAGGAAGAGGAGGCATACTAGTTGGTGCTGCAGCACCAGTAGCGCTAGCAACTCTGCCAGTTGTTGTGGCGGCAGTGTTGTTGTTTCCTCCTCCTCCATTGTTTTCTGAGAAGAAAGGAATAGCCGCAATCGACACGATGAGGGTTTGATTCGGCATGAACTTGGCCATGTGCACTTGACCCGTGGCCTTGAAGCACGCAAGCCAGGTGCCTCGGAGAAGGTCTTGCACCGTAATATGCACACGTCGAGCCTCCCTGCGGGACATATAGTAGGCAAACTTCCACGACACGGCTGTGATGTAGTCGTCTTCTTCGTCCTCGTCCTCGCCCTTGACATCATCCACATCATCGTGACCATCGTTTTGGTGAGTACTAGCAATACGGTCAATGGCAGAAGTAGCAACAACGCTATGGCTGCCATGCGGTTGACGGTCGGGATCACGATGACTAGCAGTGGCGTTGTGCGTGCTGCTGCTGCTGCTGCCGTCGTCGTCGTCGTCTCTCTGCGACTGTAGTGACCCATGAGAAGGGGGCGAGGTACTGCTAGCAGGTCTAGCAAGGTCAGAGGCACCAGTTGATGCCTCATCACGACGTGGTGCATGCTGCTGCTGCTGTAAATGTGTGCGAGGGTTCTGAAAGCCATTGCCGACGCGCACATCAGCCGTTGCCGCGGAGGCAAAGGAAGAAAGCAACGCAGCTGATGCCGCACCGTACTCACCTTCAGACAAGTAGTTGGGATAGAAACCAGTGTTTGTGTTGGTAGGGTGAGGCGGAGGAGGAGAAGGATGGCTGCTGAGGCGACTTTGGGAACTTCCAGCAGCAGCGATGTTGCCAGAGACTGCGCTTACCACGTGTGCACTGACGCTGTTCGCAAATGCTGACACAGGCGGGTGCTGTTGTTGTTGTTGTTGCTGCTGGGTCACCGCCACCACGGATGAGGGCGTCGCTGTCGACGCGGCGGTTGAGGCCAACAACGGGGAAGAAAACTCTGGCGCTGCACTCGCAGGCACCACTGTGCGTGTTGTTAAGATAGGTACTGCAGGAAGCAGCGACGAGGATGGAGCTGGGAGATGGGTGTTCCAGCGTATCGTAGTAGTAGTGGTGGTGGTGGCCCCCGCAGCTGTCGGAGAGGAGAATGAGGGAGTAGTGGTGCCTGCTTCAGTCGCCAACATTGGACTGGAGAGATACGATGTAGATAGCCCATCCGTCGTGGCCAGTCGTGGCACTGCTGTGGGCTGCACTTGTATAACGAAGCTCGCGTTGCCAGCTGAATGTCCGCCACCTCGCGGACTTTCAGTATTGTCAATCGCACTGGCAGCAGCAGCTGGGGTAATCGCAGAGGAGGAGGAGATAACGTAGCTGGTGTTGCTGCCAGCCGTCACCCCACCACTTTCGTTTGTGAGACGCTGAGTACTACTTGTATGCCCCTCCTCCTCTGTGGCAGCCACAGTGCCATGAGGATGATGAGAGTGGTGAGACGCTCCTGGCAAGTGAAGGGGTACCTGGACCGCATATCGACTCATGGCATGAATCAGCATACACTTGGATCGCGTGATGAGCATCTCCTCTTCCAGCTCGCGGTATGGGTTGTCCAGCTTTCGCTGCCGCCCTCGCCTGCCGTGTGCTGATCCTTTCTTCATCGCTCTAGCCCTATCTCGGGCACTGCCATCGCTACTACTACTGTTTTTTCGACGGTGCCGGCGGTATGCTCCTCCTCCTTGATGTTTTCGTTTCTGTTGCCTTCTTCCTCTGCCGCCACTAGCGCTCAGTCTAGTGTGGCTAGTCGCACTGTCTTCAGCAAAAACCATCTTATCAACCCCACTCCCTGAACTTCTAGCGGTGTTGCTGATCGTGAGGGCAAACCCTTGCCCGCTGCCATAGCCACCTTTCTTCTGACTGTTGCTATGCTTGTTCTGATTCTTTACACCATCGCCGCTGTCGCCGTTGCTGTTGCTGCTGACGTCCCCAGTGCGTTCGACCTTACTTTTCTTCTTCTTCCTCTTCAACCTTCTTCTCTTGTGTCCTTGGGACCGAAAGTAGCGGTCTTCAGAAAAGGCAGATGACGAGTTCATGGTAACTAATATAGAGCTCTGCACACTACGTGAAGTATGCGGTAGACTAGCAGCATCATCTGACGTGTTCTCGTTGCTAGTACCACTGACATCATCGTTATCATCCCTGTCGTGAGAACACGCGTTTTCTTTTTCTCTCTGAACAGGAGCGTACCTGGCGTCGCTGCATAGCAAGCGGCCAGAGCCCTCCTGGGTAGTGGTGGTAGTGACACTAGTGCTCGTGACGTCTCTATGTGTTTCCTGCCCCAGAGCTGCGCCTGAGTGCTCTCCTAGTACTCTGGATGAATTCTCGAGCAGGGAGGATGCGGAAAGAAAAGAAGAAAAGATAGGGGCTGGCATTCCATGCTTCTCAGTATCATGACCCCCTCTCGTGGCGGTTTCAGCAAACTGAACTCTCTTTCTTCCAGTTGGCGAGGCCACTTGCTGTTTCGTCAGTGTCGTGCTAGCATTGTGTGAGGAATGGTGATGGTGATGGCGGTGTTGATGACTGATGCAGTCATAGGTGTTGTTATCGTCTACGGAGGTGGTGGCCGCAGCTGCAATAGCAGTAGTCGCAAGTGGAGAGTTGACAGAAGACTTAAAAAGCGGTGAGTCTGCTACTGTGCTATCATCCACTTCTGCTACATTGTTATCATCATCCTCGTCCTCCTCATCCTCGTTTCTGGAGCTGGCGTCCTCCCATTCTCGTTCGCCCTCATCATCGTCATCATCAAAGTCGTTATCCTCCTCGTCGTCATCGCCCTCGCTATCTGCGCTTGCTGACGATGTCCATTGCATATCCTCCGCCTCTATCTCCCTCCATGCCGCCTCCCGTTCGTCCTCCTCGCGGCGTTCCTGCTCCTGCTGCTGCTGTTCCGCGGCTCTGCGTTGCAGTGAGCGCAGCTGTCGATGCCTCTCTTCCGGTGTTAACTGCCACCAATACAACTGTTGCTGCTGCTGCTGGTTCTGAAGTGTAGAGACAGCAGCATGAGAGACCGGTGATGATGCTGTTGCCGATAACGACTGAGTAGCGGCCATTAAAGAAGGAGAAGAAGACACGGTACTTGCTTTATTCAAAGCACTAGTAGTGGCTGTGGCAGGGAGGGCACTGCTAGTGCCACCGCCGCTGCCTCCTGCTCTTCCTCCTACGGCACGAGATACTGTACCTACAGTGGTAGTGGCAGGAGGAGGCAACGACGAGAGCGATGCCATTGCACTCACGCGTGATCGCGAAGACAGTGAAAGCGGGGGCACCAGGGCGAGGGAAGGATCGAGATGCTGCGCGCTCAGCACCGGTGTCGCACTTTTGATCGCCTTGTAGGTCGGGGTTGGACCCAGCACTGCTCCACGGCCGACAGCCAGCCCCGACATGCCATCAAATCCTGTCATAAAATCCTGTTGTTCCTGTTGTATCCGTTCCTGCGCAGCCAACTCACGCATTCGCTGCTGACGTGCCCGCTGATGTCGTCTGCGTCGCCGTGCGCTCTTACTCACCTTTCGCGTGCCTCCGCCAACACTGTGATGACGGTGGTGGTGGTGGTGGTGGTGGCTGCCGCTGTTGCTACTGGTGCCCCGCTTCTTGCTCTTGCTTTTGTTCTTTCGGCCTCCACCGCCACCGCTGCGAGAGCGATGCCGATGTGAGTGATGCTTTCGCTTGTTCGTGTGCTTGCGCTGCTTTGGTCGTCTGCTGCGCTTGCGACGGCTGTGCCCACGACGACGACGACCGCGACGACGACGGCCAACCTGACGAGTTGCCGAGGATCGGATGACACCTGGAGTCACATCGCATTCATCGTCAGCGTCATTGTCGTTGCTACTATCGCTATTGCTATTCTGGCTGCAACCGTCATGATAGGATTCATTGCTGTATTGGTGTCTGCGCTGCTGTTGCTGCGCTCGTTGCCCTCCATCAGCGCGACGACAGCTCTTTTCATTTTTCCGCTTTCCCTGTTGCTTCTGCTTCAGGTTTTGGGCTTGCCTATTACTGCTCGTGAATGACGTGCGCTCTGCAAACGAAGAGGCAGCAAAGCTATTTTGATTCACTGAAGGATGTGACGTGGCTGAAGATACATCAACTGCTGCAGTTGTTGCTACTGCTGCTGCTGAGACACTAGCGCGCTTGGTACCAATTGTAGCGGTAGTGAAGCCGCTATCGGTGACATGATGCGCTGTATATGTGTGTAGAGTCTGAGAGAGTGAGAATAAAGCCGCGGTGCCCACCACCTCGCCCTCCTTCTTGGCTCGGTGAGGGTAGGAGGAGTAAACTTTTTTATGTGATCTATCCTCTTCTTCGTCACCGGCATTGCTATCGTCATTCTCTTCCACCTCCTCCTCACTCTGAACAAAATCTTCGTTGCTCTCATACATCCCATGACTTTCTTCATCATCACCGTCGTTATCGCCATCGTCGTTGTCGTCGTCGTCCTCTTCCTCCTCATTGTCCGTGTCCTCGCTGTGCTCTTCCACTCTTCCTCTCATCGGCAGTGGAAGATTCCGGCTACTGTTGTTGTTGTTGTTGTTGTTGTTGCCGTTGTTGTTGACTGTGTTAGCAGTTGCCTTGCTCCTGCTGGGGCTTTGCTGCTGCTGCTGCACGCGCCTCATCTCCCAGTTTTGCCACTGCCGATTTAGCCGTCTTCGCGCCACCTCAGTCGCCTCATCACACGTCGCGCACACGTCTGACGCCTCCTGCGCACTCGCGTGCTCCTTCGCAATCATGCGCTGCTGCAGGGATATAATCTCAACCTCATCTGAGTGTGTCGTTCGCTGCAGCTCAGAAAAGCGCAGAACAAAGTTCTGAAACCCCTGCTTGTACCTCCACTCCCGCAGGCACACATCGCGCCACGTGACCAAGTCGGCGCTGGTGATAGCGCCATGAAGATCTCGTGATACCTCGAGCAAGGTGCAGCAGTCGGTGTCGTTGAGATAGGAAGCAATATGAAGAAAGAGTTCATAGGGCAGCCGCTGAGTGAGAAAAAATGGGTGGTGTTTTGGGAGGAGAGAGCCGGTGGAGGCGCCTGCTGCCCCTCCTCCCGTGGACGCGCTGAAGACAGATGAAGAGCAGCGAGAGCAGAGGCAGGTGGAAGCAAAGCTGTCTTCTGAGGAATAGGTGAACGTTGAAGAACCTTCCTCCTCATCCCCGTCTCCATAATCATACGAAGAGGAGGATGAGAAAACAGCAGAGGAGGCTAAGGAAGAGCGCATCGAGGAGGAGGAAGAGAGAGAGGAAGAAGACAGAAAGGAGCACGAGCGCGAGCCCCACGAAGATGACCCAGAAGACATCTGAGTGCCTTCATCCGTGTTTTCCACATGATCACCGCTGCTACCACGAGCCGCCCTCATGATACGTCTTTTCGTGCCTCCACGCACCTGCGTCGATTGCAAAGACGGGGGTGACGAGAAAGAAAAGGAAGAAGAGGAAGAACGCGTGGACGATACCATATGAGGATTCCGACCCCCATCCACCCCTCCTCCTCCTTCACCTTTCCCTTTCGCATAGCCGTCGCCCTTGTTGCCTTGGTGGTTAGTATTGGCACTATTCCTGATCTTCTTCGTGGTGGCTTGCGGGGTTAGACTTTCACCCTGACCAGAACTGTGTCCTTCTATGCTTAGGCCGCGCTTACGAGCGGATGCAATGGCTCCATCAGTGCGTATCCTGCTTGTACTACGACGTTTATGATTACCACTATTACTACCGCTACCGCCACTATCTTGATCATCCCCGCTGCCCGCAAGGCTTTGTGATACATCCCCCGCACTATTTATAGTTGTTCCGACCACTACTACCGCTGCTGCTGCTGCTGCTGTTACGGCTATCGCGCCATTATCACTACTAGGGCAATATCGTTGTGAGTTACGGTTGTGACTACCGGTATTGTCACCATTATAACGGTACGCTGTAGAAGTACCAGACATGCGTGCCTTGGTACTGCCGCTGCCCTTTCCCTGATGAGGAGGAACACTACGGCGAGTGGGTTTGTGTTTGCTCGCTGTACTCATCTTTCCCTCTCTTCTTCTTTTCTTCTTACGTGCTTTTAATGACGATGTTACTGGCGTCTTCTTTTTTTTTTTTTTTCTGCTTTGTGGAGGTCACTGAGGAGAGAAACTGGGACACACACACGCACACACACGCCTCAATCCATAGGGTTACGGGGGGTTAGAGTTACGTGCGCGCACGTGTGCAATGTTTAAAAGTTTAGAATATGGGGAAGTGTGTTCGTGTGTGTATGTGTATGAGATATAATGAGCAGATCAATAAACGCAAGTGCAGAGGACGCGCGCACACACACACACGATGAAGCGAAAGACGAGGAAGAGAAACAAACAAACAAAAAATATATCTAAATTTGAACAACAATAAAAAGAAGAAGAAGAAAACACCAATAATAATAATAATAGCAGACAGCAACAACTTTTTATATTCCTACTGATCAGAGTAACAATGATAAGAATAATAGGTGTGTGTATGTGTGTGAATGTGTGCTGTGTGTACTCTCTTTCTCAATATAATAGTAATAATAATAATAATGATAATAGTATTGTACGTTGTGGTATATGCTTTAGATAATCGAAAATGAAGGAAAGAGAGAGAGAGAGCAGGGAGGGGGGGGGGAATGTGAGAATGATAAAGTAAAAGACGAATATAACCAAAAGGAGGTAGTCCTTATTTTCCGACTCATCATAGCCATAATAATAATAATAATAAAGAAAGAATAGTTGCTGTGGGCATCCTTCCCTAGACATCTTCAACCAACCAACCTACATAAATACATATGTGTGTGTGTTTCAGTGTTGATGACCTATCTCTTCTATTTTTTTTTTTTCCTTACTTCCTTCGTCGCTAGCATTTCAGAATAATGACAAGGACAATTATTAATAATATTAATAATGATAGTTAGGTATATATTTCGTATCAACAAAGCGATTCAAACGACATATATATATATCCTGCAAGTGTGTGTGTGACAGTGTGAGAAAGATGGGG
>JASANZ010001788.1:0-15239 GCA_030849805.1 Sergeia podlipaevii | reverse complement strand
CCATTGGCGGTGAGATGGGCATCTTCACCCCCGCCTTCTACATGCGCGGTCGCAAGCCACTCAATGCCTAAATGTGAGTGAGGACTAACTGCAGAGAAGCTTTTATGAGGAAAGGAACGAAAGCAAAAAAAAAGTTGTGAAACCTTCTGTATGTATGCGCCTCAAACGCGCGTGAGAATAGAAGAAGATGAGATGGAAAATAAGAAGTACTGAACTTTCAATCTAGTCGATCCTAAAAAGACCTCAAGATACAAAATGAGCAGGCCTTTTCATTTGTTTTTTTTCTATATATTTTTCTTTCAAGCGCGGTCCCTAGATTGGGGCGTGGAAGTGCGCATATATATGTGTGTGTGTGCGTCTGGGCACGTGCGTGCCTGGTAGTTGCTGTGGAAGGGGGAAGGTTTTGGGTGGTCGTTCTCCTGTCCACAAATGAAAAAAATGAACCTTTTTCTTCGCTTTTTTTTTTCCATCATATATATAGATATTGCCATCACAGCTCGATCGTTGCGGCACTGTGTGTCCAACCACTACAGTTCGCCGTGGGGATACTCCTCACCCAAATATATCTTTCGATGGCGCACATATGCAAACTTAAGTAATTCAGAGAAGAAGAAAAAAAAAAAGAAGCATAGGGACAGCAGGAAGCACAATGAGTGAGTTTGCTACTGTGACTCATACCCTTGGACTTGTGGATGTGTTTTTTTTTTTTCTCCTTGTAGTTGATGTACCTGTGTTGTACTAGGAACTTCGGTGTCAATAGATATTCCATGAATGTGACTGGCGTATATGATGTTATTCGCATTTTTTTTTTCGATATCAGGCTTTTTCTGGAGCAACTTTGCTTTCCCTCTCTCTTCTGATTTCTCTTCCTGTAAAAATAAAGGTTACAGCGACAATAGAAAATATACAAGAGAAAAAATATATTCTCTCTTGAAGTGTTCACTGACAAAGCGAAAGGGAGCAGAAGAGCATTGTTGTCTACTTCTGCCAGCTACTTTCGGATTATATCTAGACGTACATATCTCGCTTTCTATAAAGGAAGAAAAAAAATACAAGAAGCATGCTTAGTGAATCGGAATACAATCTGGTCCGTGTGGCCTTCCATTCCATGATGAAGGATGACAGTGGTCTTGTATCTCTGCAGGAAATGAGAAAGGTATTCAATTGCGCTAATCACCCTAGGGTAAAGAATGGTGATATGGCTCCCTCTCAGGCACGGGACACGCTCAACTACCAGTTTGGCAGCTGTGCACGCGACCACGACGGCAATGTTACTTTTGATGAGTTCATGAAATACCACGAGAAGCTTGCCGACGAGGCGCTGGATGAGAAGGTGAAGGATGTGCCTCAGTTCATCGAGCGTACTATTATGGAATTGTGGAGGCTTGGAGACTTACTTCTGCCCACTGGCATCCGCCCCGCGTTCCCGACTAGCCAACTCCCTACTGCGCTGTATGGCGCTACTCTTATGACGCTAGTATGGACTGAGAAGAATCCAGCGACTGGGGAGTACTTCCTTAAGGGCATCAAGGGCGTGGTGCGGCCCATCTTTGCCCGTGCAGACCTGCCTGAGGAAGTGCAGGGCCTCTTTGCCTTTCCTGAGGAGCTCGCTGGTGAGAAGGTGGAGTACGTCCCTACGCAGATTTCTATTCAGCGCTGGTTGGACTTTGTATGGGAGTATGAGGAAGGGAAGTACTGCGGCATTGAAGGCGCCATCTCCGCCCGCGTGGACCTTGACACCCTCCCACCCAGCATTCGTCAGTTTATTTTGGAGCACAACGTTTCCCAGGCCCGCCAGAGCAAGTTTATCAAGACCGCGCTCTCGTCCAACCCCATGTACAAGCGCTCTAGCGATTCCTATGGATACGGAGTGACGGAGGAGTGCCGCAAGGTTCACAATTGGATGATGCGCTCCCTTACTGGGAAGCAATACGGTAATCAGTATCACGGCGTGCAAGGGGCGTATTTCAGTAAGATGGGAGGCCCTACTCAGTGCAATGCCGCGACTGGTATCAACTTGTAAAGCGCTATGTGCACGTGCATGTTTGTGTGTGTGTGTGTGCGTGTGTGTGTGTTAGACAGTAGAAGGGAGATGGTGGCCTCAGCGAGGGTTTGAAAGGGAGAGAGAAAAAATACCAACTCGCGTAAAAATACTTTTATCATTATTATTATTATTATTATTTTTGCGCGTGAGTATTCTTTATACTATTATTGTTGTTGTTGTTGTTTTTTCATTCTTCGTTGACGATGAATGAGGCAAATGTAAACTAGGATGGAAATGTCAGGAAAAAGAAAAGGAAGAGAAAAAAACAGATCCATGGGGAGGCAGCAAGACTCTCTCACTACTAACTAATCGTTTGTGTGAGTGCGAGAGCAACTGAAAGCACCCACGAGTTCCCTCTATGTAAAAAATGAAAAGAGAGTATGGCATTCTCATCATACTGAGCGTATGGGGAAAGTGTATAGGTGTATGAAGGCGTACTGATAGGGAAAAGCAAGGATGAAACGCTTACTTTTTTCTCCACTTTTCATGTCTTTTTTTTTTGAACAATATTCCCTTTCTAAGCACACACAATTACACACATACAACACCTTCAAAAAAAAGAAAAAAAACTTTTATCGAATACACAAAATGTCCAGCTGTTCCGTTGCACGCCGTCGCGTTGGTATTATCGGATGTGGTCACGTAGGCTCACACGTGGCCTATTCCATTGCGATTCAGGGTATCGCAGAGGAGATTTACCTCGTCGATACCGACACCGCCAAGGCCAACAGTCAGGCCATTGATATCCAAGACGCCGTCTCATACCTGCCGTACCGCGTCATGACGTACGCTGGCACGATGCAGGACCTCGTCCACTGCAATGTCATTGTCCTTTCCGCAGGACCTTTGCCTTCTCCGGGTGAAAGCCGTCTGGATACGTTGCCTCGCACGATGGCGGTCATCAAGGATGTCATTGCAGGGATGAAGGAACACGTGATGGACACTTTCAAGGGGGTTATAATATGCATCTCCAACCCTGCCGATATCATCGCTGCGTATGTGCAGGAGGCGTTGAAGATACCGGCGCATCGCGTGATGAGCACCGGCACGTGTATCGACTCCGCTCGCCTGCAGGCCCTTCTTGCGCGAGAGCTGAAGGGCAACGTGCACCCAGGCTCCATGAAGTCTGCGTACATGCTTGGCGAGCATGGCGACTCTTGCATCGCCGCGTGGTCTTGCGTCACCGTGGGTGGGAAGCCCCTCAAACAGCTACAAAAAGTCAACCCGAGGCGGTATCCAGAGTTCGATCGCGCTGCTATTCAGGATGAAGTGCATAGGCGAGGGTTCCACGTGCTCAGCGGTAAGGGCTCTACCGAGTTCGGTATCGCGACGGCCTGCGCTGAGATGATCAAGGCGATCTTTCACAATGAGCAAAAAGTGGTGCCATGCTCTGTGATGCTTCATGGTCAGTACGGTGAGGAAAACGTATACGCCTCTGTGCCTGTTGTGCTGGGGGCTGCCGGTGTGGAGGACATCATTGAGTTGGACCTGAATGACGAAGAGAAGGCAGGGTTCCATCACTCGTGCGACGTGATCCGCTCCTTCATGAAGCAAGCCTTTGAGCAGTACCCAATTTCATAGTGCAGGAAGAGAGAAGGAATGGGAGGAAAGGGGAGGAAAGCAATGGTCTGGACGTGCAAGTGCGCTTGAAAAGAAAAGAGGAATATATATGTTTAACGAGCATCATCTATTGTCCTTTTCCCGAAGGAGCTTTCTCGGGGTCGTTGTCGATTTCCTATGTAATAATAAAAAGGGGGGAATAGAAGAAAGGACGTGCAGGTCAATCAAGCTTCCATGCTAGCGCATTGGTGCCGCTATGTCTCACACATCAGGGACTTCTCTCTCATAGGAGATCTCAATAGATTTGTGGACGACTGCTCTCCGTGTCTCCGGGGGATGGTTGCCCTCATCCACCAGAGGCCGTGAGCTTTCAATAGACTCATGTGCGAAATCAGTAAAAGCGATTGGTTGTATATGTTTTTTTTTCCTCTTTGTTTAAGATTGTTTCCGTTTTCTTTTTGTTTCAGTTGCTTATGAATATATATATACATATATGTATTCATATGCCTTAGCGGTGGGCGGGCGGGTGTTTTTAAAATATTCTCGATGTATGCCCTAAAGTTCCTCGTTTGATATTTCTTATCCCTGTGCTGTGTAAACACAAAAAAGGGGGAAGGTAGACGGTTTAGTAGGAGGTTCGGGGATAACAAATAATAATCACATATAATAATATAGAGTGACCGCTTCCCAGGTCTTCACGTACTCATATTTCTGCAGCAACACCCAAGTAACAGCTCACTTCGTGTCGCGTCTCGACACGCTACAACCGCTAACGGTCGTGCTTTGTTAGTGTGTGTGTGTCTGTGTGTGTGTTGTAACTTCTTCACTATTTTTGTTAAGTGAAAGCGTGGAACCCATTGATTTTCTTTTGCATGTTAAGTGCTCAGCTCACATTGTGTTCAGCGCAATTGTTGCTTCAATTTTTGAATGCTAAATGTGAAAAAAATGTTTTTTTTTGAAAGAAAAGGGAGGAGAGAGGATAGGAATATGCAAGCAACACTGAAAGGTAGAGCATCTAGATGACGCTTGACATGCACATACATATATTGAAGGAGAGGAAAGGAACCAGAGAATGGGAAAGAAGCGTCTTTTTTTCCTCTTTTTTTCTTTGATTCAACACTTTTTTAAAGGCATTTTTTTTTCTTTGCATACCATTTTTTAAAATAGGACTATTTCTTTTTTTTTTTTNTTTTTTTTTTTTTAAGATGAAGGGCATGTTTATTTCTTGAACGTAGCGCACTCAGTCTGTTGTATATCCACTCCAGAATAGAATCTGCTGAGAAAGCGTACTTCTGTCTCTTTATTAACATTTATAATTTATTATTATCATACTGTTTCTCATATATATCTTAAACAACAACGCCCGCAAAGTAATTTCTTTGTTGTTGCTTTTTTTTTTTTTTTTTCAAAACAAAGATATACGCTAGCAAAGTTCTTGCTCATACGAAGGTGATACAATCAAACACGCACGCATGGTAGCATGCGTGGAAAGGAAAACCCACTTGATCTTTTTTTTTTTTTAGTTAGAACATACTGAATGCTATTGGAGGAAAGAAGAAAACAGCAATATAGTTTTTTTTTCTGATTGAGCCCTTATTTGGGTCGCACAATTATTATTATTATTATTTATTGTGTTGATGGTGGGTGGTATCGTGCATTGTTGATTAACTCGTTGTTTTCTTCATCTTTCCATCTCTCTCTCTCTCATCCTCCTCCTTCTTGGACTCCCATATGTGGCGATATATGTATTTTATCATCGCGGTAGTGTGCAGAAAGCGCCTAGCGTGAGGTGTGTGGGAGAGAAGTGTGCGCATGTATGTTGGGTAGCTATTTTACGCATATATGATTGCAACTGCCTTTATCCTACATTGCTCAACGCTTGGGAAACTACCATCTGAATAATCGAAAGAAAACTTTTTATACACATACTTGCCAAAGCACTTGCAGGTTACAAGGTTTGCAAAGAGCACACAATCATTTTATATTTATTTTGCTTTTTTTTAATATATATTTTTATTTTTCTATTAGTTGGGCGTTTATGTCTAGCTCGGCATCGCCGTCACTATCACCGCAACACATGGTGGTGTTTTCCAGTAGTCTACAGTCCCTCGTTGCCTGGGAGCGAATTTCTACAGAGATACGGCGCTTTGCCTCTTCCTCACTGCACACCTACTCTTTCAACCCCTATCTTTCCCATTCTGCACTACCAGAGCATGTAGATGATGATGATGCACCTCGTTGGTCCTACACCTACGCACTGGTGTACTCCTGGCTAGCGACAGTTCACTCCACCCCCTCTCAACCACACTCGCCGTCAGGTACAGCTGAGGAGAGCAGCTTCACGCGAGCACAGATGCTTCTCGCGCTGCTGTGGTCCTCTCTGATGGGGTGGGCACGCGAAACATGTGAGGCGAGTGGTGGACGGCTCTCTATGCCACTTCTGGAACTCACTGACTTTGAGAAGCAACTGTGGAGCCGCACTGGCAAGGACGGCGTTAGCGCGGGAAGAAGCCAGCCCTACTCTTCCCAAATGTCGCCCTCCTCTGATCCGTTTCTATGTGTTATGCCACCCGCCCAACAGCACCGCCCCTTCTTCTCCTCCCCTTTCTATTCGGTTACCCCTGAGAGCAGTGGTGGTGGTGGCGATGGCGTAAAGGCGGCTATCGCAGTCGCTGTGCAGCGCGACACAACTGCCTGGCGTGGGTCTCTGTGCCGGAGCTTCTTCATGCCACCAGAGGAAGCTGTTGCCGGCATCAATGGCAGCGGCGATGAAGATGACGAGGGGTGCTTTGCTCGTGACCTGCACGTGCTCGTCACTCTGGCAAAGCACTATACACGCATGCAGCGCTTTCTTTCCCATGCATTTCTGCGCCTCACCGCGCACACACGCGCTTTGCCCATGGATCTAGTCGTTGTGATGACTCGGTATATCATGAGTGCGATTCTGACACACAACATGACGTGGGTGCGCAACGTGCTGCTTGAGGCTGTGCGGCACACGTTAGGCACCGCAGCACTAGATGGCAGCGGTGGTGGTAGTGGTGTCGTCATGTGGTCTAACCCCTCCACGCCGCCGCATAGAGGCTTCGCTACACGCGCGGAAGCCCCCGTGCAGCGTTTCTCAGAGCATCAGGCGACTCCTATGAAAGTCCTGCGTGGTGATGGCGCTGATTACAACAACAACAACAGTGACTGTCCATGCAGGGTGATGGATAGCTGTTGCGCTCGATATGGTCAACCTCAGCACCCATCTGCTGCCGCAGTGAAAGAGGCCAGCCTCTTCTCTCTTTCTCATGCCCTCACGCTGGTGGCGGACTGTCACCTGATTGATCTGCAGCGCTGTTTTCTGGCAGAGATAAACCACCTTTGTGTCGCTCAGGGAGGTCAAATTGCTGCGAGCGTGCTGCTGCCTCTCTGTGCTCATGTCGGTAGAGGGGAAGGCGCGCCTCCTTTCATTTCTTCTCAACCCACCAGCGGCGTTAGTGCTGCTGATGCTGCTGTTGTTGCGAGAGTGGGAGAGGACATCAGCATTATTGAAGTCACACGGGCATTGCGCGACATCACACGTGCCTTTGCTCAGCTTCGCGCGGCGCTTCTCTTTACTGTGGCGGGGACACGACACTACCTCGAAGCGGTCACACCCGCCGGCGCCACGTACGTTACAGCAGGACTACAAGCGTTTCTTTCTGGGCTCTGCGCCGATGGGGTGTACGCGCGCGTCGTGAAGCGGTGGGGCGTGGCGCTGTGGCTTCAGCTGTGTGACGATACAATGACAGAAGCTCATCAGCAACAGCAACAGCAGCGGCGGAAGTTGATCAAGAAGGGTAGCCATGACGTTGGAGATGGCAAGGTCAGGAGCCCTCGCGCATCACTCGGTAGTGGCCCTGTGCCTTTAGGTAGCCAGTACCTGCAGTCAGCAAGTAATCACACCGACAGCAGCAGCACCCCTCACTCATACGCTGACGCCGTCTCTCACTCCACCGGCAGTGTAGTACGACGGCAGCAACGGCGCCTAAGGCAGAAAGGTTTTACTGACGGAGAAATGCCTCTGGCTACTAGCAACAGCAGCCGTAGCGGCAGTTGGCGTGGAAGCAACGATGAAAATGATGATGGTCGCAGGGAGGGAGGCGGATATGAGCTCCCGCGACAACGCCGCCAGATTAGAGACACGGATGTGCGTATGAAGGCAATGCGATCTCTGTGTGAGGCCGCATTGCTCCCCGACGACGGACTGCCCTCGCTCTTTTACTTTTTGCCTCGAGAGCGCCAGCAGCGGCAGCACATTCTTGAGCTTTTTGGCTGTTGTGTTAGTGAGTACCTAGTGAGTCTGCTGGTGGACTCCACTCGTCAACAAGAAGAGCAGAGAAAGATTACTGGAAAAGTGGAAGGGCCCGCTACTACTGCTGCTGCTGCTACTGCTCCACTTCCAGGCAGCGTATTTGAGCGTTGCGTCTATGTTCACCGTATGTCGCAAGCTGCCTTCAATACAAAGAAAGTAGGCACCCTTAGTGGTGTTCTTACAGCCGCTGAGGAGCTAGAGAGCAACGATGCAGAGCGGCACGCCATCGATGTGAGAAGTGCATCGCCTTTCTTTGCTAGACCATCAACAGCCTCGACGGGCAGCTATGATGGCAGCGCCACTGTGACGCAGCCGCGGGACATTGTAAGCAGCAGCAAGGGTGGCACGGCTGCAGAAGCGGCTCTTGCGTCCGTACGAGCTGGACTGAAGCTCTTTTTCGCTTCTTACGCAGCTCGAGCTGCTCTCACGCTTGCCTTGGCTTTGAATACACACGTCTTAGCAAGCCTGCAGCGCGGCGGAGTAAGTGGAATGGAGGTGAAGAAACTCGAGCGCGCTACCAATAAAGAAGAGTCTAGCTCTGCAATGCTAAACTCCGCAGATTTAGAAGTAGTTGATACACTTCTCGATCTCGTCTCCCTGCTCCCCAGCCCTGAGGGCTTTGCGTCACACTACAAGGCGCTGCTTGCAGTGAGGCTGATGCAGATGCGCACACTCGATGAACTTCGTGTGGACAAGGAGGTGATTGCGCGCATGGAAGTCGGGCTTGGCAGTGAAGCTACGAGCGCCTGCAGGGTACTCATGAAGGACGTAAAGGAGGCTTTACTGTTGTTGCAGCAGCAGCCACAGCAGGACATCGCACTCGCGTCGTCGCCCACATATTCACTTCTTGTAGAGCCACAGCAGCAGCAGCAGCAGTTCATCGCACGCACACGTGGGCAACAACAACAACAGCTACTATCACAGACCAGAACAACGGCCTCTCCACTGGTAGATTCGCCTCTGACGCAGTGCTCACTTCAGCTGCAGCGGAGGCTATGCCTTGCGCACCTGCTCGCCACTAAGCACGGTTCACGCCTGTTGCGCCATATCCTTGTCTTGAGAAAAACATGGTGGGAGCCTTACACATCAGGCGCACTCCTTTCCTCTGGTGCTATCAAGGTCTTGTATGAGCAAGGCCGCTGGTTTACAGAAGGCCTGGTGGACGCTGTGCTACGTACGGAGTGGCACTACTGTGGTGGCAGCGGTAGCAGCGCAGGAGAGGGGGGAGGTGCTGAGAATAACAATGACGAAGTTATGGAGAACGCCAGTTTCGAAGGGTATGGCCGGTACCAGGGACAGCAGCAGTATCGGCAGCAGCGCTATCATTCCCGCGTGGACTCTATAGGCACTTTTCAGTCCTCCGTTACGTCCTTCTCACACTCTACGAGCACCGTCGTGCAAGGCATTTCATTCGCCCTCACCTCCGCTGTTCAGCAGCAGGGAAGTAGGATAGTGGGTACCCTGCGCCTTGCTGGCGCCTCTAGCTTCGGCAACGATGATGTCGACGAGCGCTACGAGGACGATTTCAGAGAGGCCTATGGCGGTCTGCTGCCACCCAGTATGCGCGGCGGGGGCTCTTCTTTTCAGGGAGCGAGCAGCGTGAGGTCTAGTCTAGGCACCTACAGTGATGATGATGGGGCCAACAGCATGGATACAGTGCCACCAGGAGTGCGAGTAGAAAGGCGGAGGCTGCGATGGCCAATGCTAAATGGCGAGGTAACTGTAGTAGTACACGCTGCACGGGATAAGCAAGGGGACGACAAGGAAGACGGTGTCTGCATCACAGGCACTGCACCACACCCAGGTGCAGCTGCTAACCGTAAGGCAGGGCGTAAGTCGGTGCAGGTCGTTGGACCGCCAGCGATGTTGCTTCTTCTTCAGCTAGTGGAGCGATGCAACGCAAAGCACCCATCTTCAAGGGCACCTACAGAGCAGGAGTCTCCTGTTGCCTCCTCTTCTCTGGCTAGTCCGTGCACGTTTGAGTATATATGTAGCAGCATGCCAGTGCAAGTGCCGCGTGCTGTGGTGGGCAGTATGCTCAGTACACTTCTTCACGCCGGAGTGGTGGAACGATACGTGTACGCAGATCCTAAAAGAGATGGCAGCAAGAAACACGTCTACTTTGTCTCTAGCAGCTTCGAGCGTGTGCAGCAGCGCAAGGTATACGTGCAGGCGATACCATGTGCACCAGCCAATACAACCACAGGTGGTACCAATGTGTCACAGAAGTCACAGGATTCGTGTGGCGGAGCTATGTCAAAGGGGACGCAGGAGCTGTCAGCTTCCCTGGGCACTCCTAGTGTTTCTGGGACTGAGAAGAGGCACAGCGTAGAGGCTTGTATTATTCACTTGCTCAAGAAAAAGGGCACCATGACGCATCGCGGCCTACAAGCCCGTGTTGTGGAGCAACTGAAGAGGACCCTTGTGGTGACACCTGCACTCTTCAAGCATACGCTTTCCACGCTAGTCGAAAAAGGCTTTATCTCACGAAATGTGGAAGAGGATTCGTATGTGTATGTCGCGTAGCGGGGGGGGGGGAGGCATGTCGCTCAGTGCTGCTCTTCAGTTTTGTTTTCGCATGACTGAAATCGCTTTGTCACGTGTAATCCAATACTGTCCTGCCAATGGCACCGGAAGAAAGAAAGAAGGAAAAGAGAGAGAAGGAGAAATCATCATTCGTACAAGGGTGGGAAGGCCAAGTAGCACACATAGACTTAAAGGGTATCTTCAAAAAAAAAAAGGGCACTTACGAAGTATTGCTGTAGTAGTAACCTCTGCATCAACACTCACTCACTCCCCCTTTTTCTCTCTTTATTTTTTTTTTCTTCTTGTTGGTTTCTCAAAGGAACTACATTTAAGAAAAAAAAAAACGTTCAAACCTTCTAGTTTTTTTTTGTTTTTAGTTTTGTTATTTAGTGTTTATATTTATATTTTATTTCCTTTGGGTCTTTTTCACATCTACACACGCTGAAGCACACCCACTAGCACAACTCCTCCTCTACTACACCAAATGATGCGCTCTATGAAGGAATATATTTCCGACTCTGGGCAGTACACCGACGCGCTGAACCAGATTGCCGGCAAACCCCAGAAGCTGACGGTATGCGAAGGATTTCTGTATTGGACGCAGGGCAAGCAGCAGGAGCTCTTCTCGGTGCCCATTACTGCCGGCGATGTGGCCTCTGCGACACCGCAGCGAGTCATCCAGCATGCCTCCGCAGAGAACAGCAGCAAGCCTCTTACGAAGGAAGAGGAACTGCTTCGCGAGCGCACGCGCAGCCAGGTATCGGGTATTTCCAGCTTTCGCGTGCGTGAGAGCGATGGCGCCGTCTTTTTTATCAGTGGTGTCGATCTTTATTTATACCACACCTCTGGGCCGCGCGCAGGTGGAGCCCCGCTGAAGGTCTTTGACTACATGAGCGAGGCGGATAAATCGCATTTCAAGGCAGCAGGTGGCAAGCCAAACATGTGTGTTCAACACGTGGACAGCGCCTCCAACGCACTTACCAGCGTGACCTTCGTCAACAGTGATAACATCTACCTTGCTGTGATCAACGAGACCGAGGGTGCCGCCGCGCAGCCCCTCACAGTGTCCATTCAACAGATCACGAAGATTGGTGATCCGAAGCACCAATGCGGTATCGCAGACTACATTATTCAAGAGGAGTTCAGCCGCTACACGGGTCATTATGCAAACGACAAGTACATTGTGTTCAGCTACACGGACGTCTCCAAGATGCGAGAGGTCTCGCTGCTTAGTGGTAAGGGCGACGCACTGGATGAAAGCAACCCTGAAGGCATCGAGCGCATGCCATACCCGCGCGTGGGAGACGCCAACTCGCTTACTACGCTGGCTGTGTATGAACGGGAGACCGGCACACTACGCATAGTGCCCCGCACTGCCATTGAACGCGTCGCGCCGTGGGTTGAGTACATTCCTCGTTTCGGCTTCAAGTCGCAGTTCGCCAAGGGCAGCTCAGAAGTGATTTATTTCAGTGTCCTCAGCCGCACGCAAGAGGAGTATGCAGTGCTCTCGTGCTGCATTTCAGAGCTTCCGACAATCACCGAGGCGCAGCTCCAGCACGTGTACGACAACGATAGGGACACACAGAGTGTTGAGGGAATAGAATCGCTCACGCCTAATGTGGAGTGGGAGCAAGCTGTGCCGTGGGCATGGGTGGAGGTGATTCCTGACTCCCCCATCATCTTTGGCGAGACACACGATTTGCTTCTTAGGCACGCCGCTGAGACCCCAACAGGTCACTATCATCTCTACACTCGACCTATCACGAACGGCAAGGTCGGCAGTTGGAGCCCGCTCACCACCGGCGCCTGGAACGTGAAGCCAGGCACTGTGAAGATCCAAAAAGGTCTCGTCAGCTTCATTGCAAACGCTATTGATCGCCTGAGCTCCACTTTATACACTGTCCCCCTGCCAACGAGCGATGGCGCCGTCGCCCCTTACAACGCTGCGCAGCTTACCCCTGTGAGTCAAGCTGGGGAGCATGTTTACACGTACTGCATCGCTGGAGCCGGATCGTTCGCCTACACTGCGAGCACACCAACACAGCCTGCCCAGTTGCATATGACGAATGCCTCCGGTAGACACAGCATTCAGCTTCCTGCGTGGATCAAGGGGGCTGACCAGCTCAAGATGGGACTGACGAAAGCCGGCGACTCGTTCTCCTACACGTTTCTGGATTTACCAGTGGTACTCCCACACGTCGTCACCGTCAACAACCGTCGCGGTGTGCCTCTCAGCGCTCATATCTTCGTCTCACCGAAGCAGGCCGCCGCGGGTGCGGGTGCGCCTGGTCCTCTAGCTGTTTTTGTGTACGGCGGGCCCCACGTGCAGTTGGTTTCCGCTTTTGACTTTGACGCGTGTTGCAAGGCGAATGTGCAGGTTCTGCTCAAGCACGGCATCTCCGTCGCGGTCGTGGACAACCAGATGAGCAACGCCAATGGACTGCGGGACATGAGCATCTGCAAGAAGAACATGGGATCCTTTGAAACCGACGACTATGTGGACGTGGTGCGCTACCTCTGCGGAGGTCAGCATGCAGCTGCGAAGAAACTTCAGGACAGCGGCTTTGCTGTTGATCCTGCTCGTGTCGCCATTTTCGGATGGTCCTATGGAGGTTACGCCACTCTGCTGGCTATGTCTCAGGCCCCAGATACCTTCAAGATTGGCTTTGCAGGAGCACCAGTAGGTGACTGGAAACTGTATGATACAGGATACACTGAACGCTACATGGGGGTGCTCTACGAAGACGGCGGAAAGGCAGGGCCCGATGGTAAGAAGAAGGTGAGTGGGGCCTACATGAAGTCCACAATTGGCCAATTTGCAAGCGGGTTCCCTGATGAAATCAACCGAGTTTACATTGCACATGGACTGCTCGATGAGAATGTGCACTTCGAGAACAGCTCTCACATTGTTAACGCCATGATTCAGCAAGGAAAGCCTTACAACATGCTTGTCTACCCAGGTGAGCGTCATGGCTTGGTGCAGAACAAGGCCTCCCGTCTCCATCACAGTGCGCTGCTTACAAAGACCCTAGTTGAGTTGTTGTAAGTGCCTTTTTTTTCTCTCCCTTTGACTTCACCTCTTACTTTTTTTTTCTGCAGTACTTCTGTGGATACATATATGAAAAACGCAATGAGAACAATTACAGCGTTTCACATTAACATTTTCCCTTTTTTTTCTCTTTATTATGTCTATGGATAACGAATACCGTGTGTGTGTTGTTGTTTTTTTCTCTTTAATTATTGCTTATCGTTATCAGCGACGTACACACATGCATGACGTACAAGCGTATGATGATAGACGCAGTCTACATGCGTACTTGACTCTTTTTTTTTAAAAAAAAAAAAGAGAGACTCAGATAAACCCACCACTGCCAACAATTCTCACACCTTAAGCCACAAGAAGGGAAACACGCGCAACTACATGACTCTTGCCTTCTCCCACACAGAGCCACTTGTTTGTCAACACACAAGACACGTCTCTGCACTAATAATTCGTTGCCACACTCTTAACTCTTTCATTTTCTCTTTTTTTTTCCTCTTTCTCTCCATTACCAACCAACGAACCCATAATCAGAGACATCAGCACCTCAAGCAAGGCATTATCAATGCAAACCATTGAGTAGGCACACTGACAATTTTGTACCCTCGCCCAACCCACAGAGGAATGATGATGCAGCCTGGATATTCGGTCGCGTGCGCTCTGCTGCAAAGCCAGCCGTTACACGCCCTCCCTTCCTGCACGCTCGCTTCTCCGCCGCACCCCCCTCGCGTATACACACACACACACACACACTCGCATCCATGCACGGCACGCACACCGCCACGGCCCTTGCCAAAGCAAACCCATTGTTGGCAGCCCGCCGGTGCGATCCCCTGCATACCCCGCTCCACGGGGCGTCCCTCGCTTCCCCTCCGCCCTCCACCCCGTTGTGCCGACTCCCTTATAAAGGAGGCGGTGGAATGGGGCGTGGCGGAGTGCGAGGGGGTCCCGAGCCAAAGTCCCTCGCCCACCACGTCGCCTTGCGCGACCGGCAGCAAGTGCCAGGCGTGTGTGCGTATGTGCTGCTTTCCACAGCAACAGACACGCACGCACAAACCCGGGGCGACTCGGGGCCGTCACACACACCCGCCGTCCGCCACTCACGGCCGAGGCGGGGCCACCGGCTGCTGCGGTCGATCCCACGCTCCGCTCACGCGGGGCGGCGCGGATCCCGTGGCAGCAGCTCTGCGGGCCGCGCTCCCGACTGCCATCCCCTCCCATCGCTCCCGCGGGGAAACCCGTGCGGAGCGGCAGCAGCGCATGTGTCCCTATCCGGTGGTGGAAAACAACGTTGGGCACGGTCCGTGCATGCGGGCCAGACGTACAGTCATGAGCGGCACGGCTCCTCCAGCCCGACTCTCTCTCTCGCTACCTTACTCTGCCCTCGCTGGTGGAGGAAGAGCTTGGTGGGAGCCGGGGAGCGGGGAAGCCGCTGCGCAGAAGAGGGCTTACGAAGAGAAACTACATACAACAACAAGGGCCACCGTGCGCGTGCGATCGTGCGCGGTGCCGTGCTGCTGCATACCCGTGCTTGTTTGTGTGCTGTTGCGGGTGGATCCGCGGTTCAACCCCCGTCATGTGGGGCCTAGAAGCGTAGCTGGCGTGCTATGCGCGCGCTGGCCGTGGCCGTCTCGGTCCAGGCACTATGCTGACCTCTGCTGCAGCCATTTTTTTTTTTGGCTTGGATGTGTCCTGGTATTGCGTGTTTTCATTACTATTTTTTTTATGTG
>JASANZ010001787.1:0-15168 GCA_030849805.1 Sergeia podlipaevii | reverse complement strand
GTGTGTTGTAGGGTGGTGGAGTTGACGTTGTTGTGTATTGTTTGTTTTAGTTTTTGATGTAATGCAGATTTGTGTTGTGGTGCTCTTGGGCCTGGTAGTCTCTTTTTGTTAGAACCTTTCTGTAGATGTAGTAGGCGAATGGATGAGACTTTTTGTTATTATTTTTGGGCTTCTTGTTATGTGAGTGTGTGGTGTGTGGTTATGTTGGAGTCACGTTTTGATTGTTTGCTTGTTTTTGTCGAAATATGTGTTTCTGGAGGCGTAGCATATGTTTATTAAGTGCTGTGTGTTTGTGTTGAATTGTATAGGTTGTATTGAGCAGTGATATGGTGAAGACTTTCTGCTGAATCGTATTGTTTAATTTTGAAAGAAGGATATTTATGTTGTTTTCCTTTTGGGAAATTTATCTTCTTGAGTTCGTTGTGGTTTCAACATAGCTCTGTGAATATTTTTGCCTTTTCTCCTTCTTTTTTTTTTTCTTTTTTAAAGATTATTTGCCTTTGATTCATATCGATATCTATTCATTTTTCAGCAATGACTTCCACTAACGATGGCCCCATCAACGTGCGCGTGAGCGTCAACAAGCGCAACTTTGCTTACGTTGATTTCACTAAGCATCGCTTCAACGAAGGCGCGACTGAGGTTATCATTTCTGGTCTTGGCGCCGCCATTGCTGATGCCGTTTCCGTCGTTGAGCTCCTAAAGAACCAGGGTCTTGTTGTGGTGAAGAAGATCCGCACTTCTCGTGGAGATGTCGAGGCTGCCCGCAGCAACTTCGTTGACAAGATCGAGATCACCGTTGTCAAGGCTAAGGATTTTGCTGCCAAGTACGCTGAGCAGCAGAAGGCAAAGGAGGAGGCCAGGGAGAGGGCTGCCGCTGAGAACCCTAAGTAAGGGCATCAATTGTGCCACCATTATTTATTTTCTATTTGTTTATATACATTTATATGCCAAAAATTAGAAAGCGGAAATGAATTGACGAATGAAAATAAGGGAAAGTCAATATTATTAAATGTGGAAACGCAAAGAGGAGGTGGCTAGCGTTCCATAAGAGAAGAGTAAAAAGAAAGAGAGAAAATGTAGCCCTGTATGGTGAGCTCAAAGAATCAGTGTCATGCTGAGACAGTTTGGAAGTCGAGCATTTGTGTAAGGATGGGACTCCACTGTTTATACAGGAAAAAGACTAGTGGTATGCTTGAATGTTGACGAAGAGTATTGTAGTTTATACCTTGACCTTTCTTTTATGAAAAAAGGGGTGTGGTTTTTCAGTGTTCGCATTTTGAAGTAGTGCTTTTGTTGGAAACTTGTAGCTTGCGTATGTTTTTTTTTCCCCCCTCTTCTCGTCTTTTCCTTTAATCAAGGTGTTTTTCTTTTTTAAGCTACGTATAGATACACATACAACTGTTTTTCCTTTTTTATTATCTTCATACTTTAGGTGCTATTTGGGCGATTTTCAAGAGAGCAAAGCGGGCATGCATGGAGAACTATACCGTAGTAGATGTTATCGGTGAAGGTTCATTTGGAAAGGTATTTAAAGCGCGGATTAAGGGAACAGGGCAGATTGTAGCCATGAAGTTTATCACCAAGAGGGGCAAAAATGAGAAAGAGCTGCGTAGCTTACGAAGTGAAATCGAAATACAGACAAAGCTGAATCACGACCATATTATCACGTTATTTGATGCCTTTGAGACCGAAAAGGAATTTGTGATTGTGATGGAATTTGCATACGGCGAGTTATATGAAGTTCTGGAGGATGATAAACGGCTGCCAGAGGTGACAGTCCAGCACATTGCGAAACAATTGATACAGGCCTTGCAGTATTTGCACTCTAATCGTATTATTCATCGTGACATGAAGCCACAAAACATTCTTATTAGTCAAAATGGTTCTGTAAAACTGGCTGATTTTGGCTTTGCTCGTTCAATGAGCTACAACACAATGGTTCTTACAAGTATAAAGGGCACTCCATTGTACATGGCACCAGAGCTAGTTCAAGAGCAACCATACAATCATTGTGTTGATTTGTGGTCTCTTGGGTGTATTTTGTATGAGTTGTATTATGGAAAGCCGCCGTTTTATACCACAAACTTGTATACTCTGATTAATCAGATTGTTCGTGATCCCGTATCATTTGATGAACCGATTTCGCCCAATTTTAAGGATTTTTTGAAAGGGTTATTGACGAAGTCGTTTTCCACGCGTCTCAATTGGCCAAAACTATTGGAGCACCCCTTTGTTGCATTTACGCCTGATGGTGATGTGTGGCGAAATGCTCTGAAAAATCGTAACTCAAGAACAAAAGCTAGAATGGAGGAGCTTGGATGCTACAAGCTTCGACAAGGAACGACACGCTCTTTTCAACAAAGGGAGAGTCAACAAGGTTTGCCTGGCTGTGGTGCTGGCGGGCCGTTGGTGCAAGATGAAGTCTTTAACTCATTCACAGTTGATGAATTAGGTTTGAAGAATGCTGCTGAAGTAAAGGAGGCGCTCAATCGCCTCATTGGTGCATCGTTATCTGCTATGTCTCAGGTAAAATCCACAGGTCTGGAAAAGATACCATTGATTGGATTGGTGCCGGCAATAGTGAAGTTGCTTGAAGAGAAACGGTCAGATGATTTGTGTTTGATGGCTATAAAGCTTATTGGAGTATTGACCTTTCCCGAAGATGAAGAGGCAGATCTTTTTCCATTTCCTTCACAGTACGCATCGAATGCTGACATAGCAGCGCTCCAGGACTACGCTTACAACAGTGGACCCGCTGTTGATCTTGCGATAAGGCAACAAATTGCAGTGGAGCTGATGCGAAAGCCACACAACGCCCTTTTTTACATTATTGAAGAAATCACAACAAATGAACACTCTTGCCGTGAGCTATGCGTCAAGGTTTTATTTCAATGTGTGCGGTGGGAAAATAGATTTGGCCCCATGCTGACACAATTAAAAGAGTTTCCTGCGTTGTGGGCCGCGTTACTTGACTCTGTCTCCCACACTGATGTCATCCGAGGCACTATATCACGCGAATATGCAGCGGTCGTGTTTTATACAGCGGCAATTATTATTCCACATATCAAACTTGCAGCACCACAGTATATGCATATTCTAAAGGTATGCGCACTTGTGTCACAGGCGCTATGTGCTGTGCGGAAGGCTGATCTTTGCTATCCTGCACATGAGTCAACGAGGGTGTCAAAACTAAACTACGTAGCTGCTGCAGTACTTTTTGTTGCCTTTGTGCACCGCGAGCTTAAAGATGACGTGACGTTCGAGGTTGATGAAGTGTCATTGAAGGGTTTATGTGGAATTATCGATGGTGTGAAACGATGTACAGATCATCCTGTGAAGCCTCGGGCACTGGGTAGTAGCTACGGTTTTGCTGACTATGGATTGCTTGATGGCATTGTGCATATGTTTTCTCTCATTTTATCGGATCCAAAATCTCTGGCATATATGAAGGTCCCTTGGAAACTTGACAGCACTTGCGGTGAGAGTGATATAAAAAGGATACCAGGCTTGGTTATTGAACTGATTCGCGACAGTAACGAAAAGACAGAACTTTCACCCAGTGGCATCCAGACAGCACTGCGCTCCATTCATTTAATTATGCAACAGCAAAAGGAGCAGACGCACTCCATAGGTTTTATCATGGAGACCGTTGCGCCGTGTAACAACGGAAGAAGTCCCCCTATTTATCTCATCTCGATTATATGCTGGCAGCTGAAGACAAGTTACTTAAAGGAGTTTTACTACTGGCCTGAGTGTCGCGGAGGAGGACCTACTGGAGTGAGCACGCATGTCACCATTGTCGCGCAAATATTGAATGAAGCAATGTATGCACCTGAACCAGGCAATACAGAGGCGGAGAAGATTTATACGGAGGTTCACCACATTGTTTACAAAGAAAACGTAATGGAGATGCTGATAAGTGCTCTGGACTATACTGAGATTTCGTTTTGGGGCATTATGTTTAATGTCATCAACAGACTTGTCAATTACTCAGTGCACTTTGCGCATGCCTTTGTAGATGGTGGCGGTGTGGAAAGGGACCGTATTCGGCGGGTACTTGATCCGACAAAGGCCAATCCAAGTTTGATTGCGGACGGGTTAAATACACTCTCACAGCTCGCTAGGTTGTCCAAGGACTTTTATCCAGCCCTGCACAGTGCGGCACTCTACGATGTTCTACCGACTCTCTTGCACTCAGGAGAGAAAGACGTACGGAGTAAGGCGTGTACTCTTGTTGGGAATATGTGCAAGCACTCATCTTTCTTCTACGAGCCTTTATTGAAGTACAATATCATGGATGCCCTTGTCGAGTGTTGCTCAAGCAAGGATGCAGTCACTCAGAAATTTGCGTCATTTGCTATCGGGAACGCAGCGTTTCACAGTGCTTACTTCTACGAGCGTCTCAAGCCGGCGGTTGGTCCAATTGCAGGGCTGCTATCGAGTCCCGACGAGAAGACGAGGCAGAACGCAACAGGTGCGCTGAGCAATTTTGTGCGAAACAGCGACACGCTGATCTCGAAACTACTTGAGCATAATGCGGTGGAGGCACTGATGAAAATGCTCATAAATGACACTATTGTTCTGAAAAAGATTGTCATTATTACAGTGAACTCCTTTACAATGTACCAAGTATTCAGAGATAAGTTTGTAGAGCTTGGACTCTCACGAATGATTTTGCAGCTTGAACAGACGCCAGACATCAGCAGAGACCCCACTACGATGAAGTACATTCTTCGTGTTAAGGAGCGTCTCGGTATGAATTGACTGCGGAGGAATCGAGAGGGCTGAGGAGAGGAGATAAGATGGAATTAGTGACAATTGGAGAGCAGCTAATTGAATTGATGATTTTTGCTTTCCAGTAGATACAGCATAGAGAATTATTATTATTAATATATATATATGTGTGTGTGCATGTGTACTTTAGAGTTAGGTTGTGTCGATGCCGTATTCTTAGTGTGCTACTATGCGTGCATTTTTTTTCTTGTTGGGTAAGTGACCTTTTATTTTTGCTTTTGTTTCCCCCTGCTTTTTTTTTTCTGACTATTTTGTGCTGTCCCTTTATCTAATGATTCTATTTTACTGTTTTATTATTGCCGTCATTTTTGTTGTTGTATCTGGGCTTATCTTTGTGGTGCATACTAGTGATCATAGTTCATTTTCCCCTATTTCATCCTTCTCTACTCAAGAAGAAAACAATAAGTCTTATGAATAGTTTGCAATTGCACAGACAAGTGTGATGAGAATGAGTACTGTTACTTGATATTATTTAAAGGTGTTTTCTTTTTCCTTTTGTTGTTCAATATATTATTTTCCATTTTTTTTCTCTTTCTCTCTCTCTCTCTTTCTCTATGTATATATATTACTGTCAACTAAATGCAACAGTACTCATAGGAGTTAAGGAAAAGGAAGTGCACATATACTACGTGCACATCTCCGCGTACTCACAGTTGTGAAATCGTTCACGAGGGTGCAGCAAGAGTCTCAAGAAAGAAAGGAGAACAAATAGAACTTTGTCTGTATATAGTGATCCTAGATAATCTAAATACGCACACACACTATATATATATATATTATATTTGTTTGCATCATGTCCTCCACTGACGCAGTGCAAAGCGAGAGCGTGGAGGCTCTCTTTGAGAAGGCCAAGGCGTATCTCATGCACGCCAACAAGGACGGCGTCAGCGTGTACGATCAGCTTGCTCGTTTGATGGAACTCATTCTTGATGAGAATCCCGACGACGTTGCCAACGATCCCTCCAAGTTCAACGATATTTTTACTCTTCTTCAGAAGCACAGCTTTGTGCGTGGAGAGAGCACTGCGCCGTGCAACGAGCCCTCGACCGTTGCTCCTCAAGAATTGCAGAGACTTGCAGACAACAAGGCCCTGTTTGAGCGTCCTGCCCCAGAAGTAATCACCACAATTGAACAGCCTGATCCCTACACCACCATCACGACCACCACGGTCAAACCACTGACCGCACTCAAGTACGAATCTGTCTCACAGCGGAATCGGTTCTGGACTGCTGCCGGCTGCGGTATGCCCGAGGAGGAAGCATTTTTGTTGGACCGCTCCATCACCAAACTTACTATGCGTAAGGACTTGCAAGATGTTCGCTTTGTTGGCAAGATTTTTGGCACACACGGCAACTACTTCGTTCTCTCTAGCCGCAGATATGTTGCAGAGGGTGAAAAGGTGTACCAAGAGGTGAACACGATGCCCAAGGCACCTCGCAAGAAGGTGGACGTTCCGGTTCAGGCTGAGCCTGCGTATGTTGGTTGCAATCGTCTGTCATTCTGGATCACTTCACACCCGTCCGCAGAGTGGGTGGTCCTTCCAGATGTTTCTCCCCACCAGATCAATGCTGCCCGCAACATTAAGCGTCTCTTTTCTGGTAACTTGGATGCTGAGGTGGTATCCAGTCCACCTTTTCCATGGAACGAGGCCGTCTATCTTCGCGCGCAGCTATCGCGTATTGTAAGCTCTACGTACATCGCACCCCAAGGGGCGCTTGAAGAGCCAGAGGAAGAGCTGGAGGAGGAGGACGAGGAGATGGAGGACGAGGATGGCGCTCCACCGAAGCCCAAGGAGGCGAAGTATCACTCAATTACCGCTGTCTCTAAGGAATTTGGCGAAGAGGAGATTGATGTCGCCCTGTTCGCCTCCGTCGACCAGTGGGTGCACGGTGAGGCGTACATTTATAAGAACGGCCGTCAGACCAAGGTTCCCGAGAAGCCTGAAACAGAGGAGGAGGAAGAAGAGGAGGAGCCCCAGGAGGAACCAGAGGAGGAAGAGGAAGAGGTGGAGGAGGCCGAGGAGGAAGAAGAGGAGGAGAGGGAGCTTTTTATGCCTATTCGCGGGGATTATCTCTACGCTGTCATTGACATTCCGCAGCCGCCACCCGCCGAGGATGACGAGGAGGAAGAGGAGGAGGAGGAGGAGATCGAGCAGGAGGCGGTAGAGGAGCCGCAGGAGGACAACAATCCTGTAAAGCCGCTTAACGACGAAGAGGTTGCTGACGATGATGTCACAAAGATGAAGGTAACCTCCTGGACAGTGCGCCAGCTCAACAGCATTAGCAAAGCGCACAGCGTTGTGGTGGTCCAATCCGTTCGCTGGCCAGGTGCTACCGCGTATATGGCCGAGGGCGGAAAGAGATGGGGCAACGTCTACTTTGGCAACGGCCTCAAAAAGACTGACTTTACTTTCACCCCGATTCCTGCGCCACCGGTGCTTTCCGAGTGCAAGGATATCACCGAGATCATGGATCCAACAGCCGCCATCGAGAAGTTAGTTCGCCGCGGTGAGGAACCACCGGAGCCCGATAGCGAGGACGAGCTTGAGGAGGCCGAAGAGGAGGAGGAGATGTAAAAGAAGAAAATACGTTGAGATAAGAGGCGGTGCGTCTACTTGACTGCTATCTTTTCATACGCGCCTCATCGAATCGGCGTTGAAAGAAGAGGGAGAGAGAGCAAAGTGCAATGCGCATGCCTGTTGCGATGGGATGACTTTTTCCCTTCCCCCAACTTGACACGATTGAGAGAGAAGGAGAGGATGTGGGGAGTGGGGGTTCCTCATACATAGAGTTGACTTGGGCGAATGTTTATACATGTAGCACACCCGTAGCTGTTTCTCTCGCTTTTTGTTTCGGGTATATCTAGTTTTTTTTTTGTTCTTTTCTGATGTAGCTAGTGCAACAACAACAAAGATAGAACTGCTATTCTCCAACAGGAGAATCCCTAGAGTTCTTGTAAAACACCTATTTCTGGATGTGAACTTGAGTTGGAGAGCTCTAACATACACATTTTTCAGCTTTGCTACATCAATCTGTTTTATTGTCTTTTAAAAAATTGTCTTCCTTATTTCTTGCTGATATGCTATAGCAAAATTACATAAAGAATTCCCTGCTTCTTTGGCGGAAACCAACCAGGACGCGCACACAGATAAGACTAGAAAGGAGGGTTTTGCTAATAAAAATTCCTTTTTCTTTCGTTTGAACCATACACCCCCTATCAGGACGTAAAGTTGTGATAAAATATAAGCAAGGAGCGAGTACTATAAGGCAAATCTATAGGGATGCTTCGCCACTTCACAGGTTTAATTGCAATTGGGCCACCGCGGCTGGTGGTGTCAGGGATCTATTTTGCGGTACGTCGCGGAAGCAACGCGGCTGGATCTTATTATCAAGAGTCTGATTCTGCAAATACATACCAGATGAATAACGATTTGCGTCTGGGGCTTGTCATTAAGCCACAGAGCACGCTTGTAGAATTGTGGGAGCAGGCTGTTGTAGCTTGGCCTCATCGTCGATTTCTAGGGTCCAAGATGTGGGTTCGCGGGCGTCTCGGATACGTGTGGTCCACTTATGAGTCCATCGATAAGGAAATCGAGGCAATGCGGACATTACTGAATAAAATGGGAGTAGAGAAAGGCAGTCGCGTTATTGTCATTAGCGAGAATCGCTATGAGTGGGTCGTTGTGCACTTCGCGACTATGCAGTTGGGGGCTCATTTTGTCCCGCTTCCAACCAATGTCACACCTTCTGAGGCACAGCTGGTTGTGAAGAGCACGCAGGCAAAGGTAATGTTTGTAGAAACAGTTGCATCGTACACAGCGGTGCGCGGGTGGGTGGGTCACGTAGGCCAATTGGAGCAGGTCATCTGTTTTGAGGATCAGCTTGGTGAGGCAAGCTATGCAGTAGCTATTAACGTCGCTGCCGATGTGCCAGAGAAGATCCCTGCTTGTAAGGATGTGAAAGCAGAGGATACGGCGATGGTTGCCTTTACCGCGGGAACCACCGGGGCACCAAAGGGAGTAATGCTTTCTCACAGAAATGTGGTGGCAAACGTGAGCTCAGTGTACTCTAGCCTCGGAGAGGCGGTTGCGCACACTGATATGTTCATGTCCCTCTGCTCCTGGTGCGTTGCAGGGGCATTAACCGCAGAGCTCTATCAGGCGCTATGCAAAGGGGCGAGCATCTGCATCCCCCCAGAGATGCTTGAAGGCTTTCAAGATCTGCCAGTTGTTAATCCTAGCATTATTGTATCGGTCGCGCAACCCTTTGCGCGTGCATACGGCAATATCGTTGATGATATTATGAGCCGCGGCACTTTCAGTAAGGATGTGACACGCTTTACGCTCGGTCGCATTACTGAGAACCGCATTATGTTTCAGAAGCCAGGCCGCGCTCTGCAGACCTTTTCTCAGCTGATGCTAGGCAAGTTCAAGGCTCAGTTTGGAACAGAGCTACGACTTGCTATTATCATCGGCCACCAGCTTACCAAGGATCAAACAGAGCTGATGGCTGACTTGGATGTATTTGTCGTTAGCACATATGGCTGTATGGAGGCGGGGGGCCTCATCGCTACAGATGTGGATGTCCCTCGGCGACTTAAGGCCCTCCCTGGCATCGAGGTGCGCATCGTCAACGACAAAAATGAAATTGTTCCTCCCGGGGATCTTGGCGAAATCCTAGTTGAGGCCCCCAACGCAATGCAGGGATACTTTGACGTGAATATTGACCCGGAAGAGGCGAAGAACTCCCTGATTGAGTACGGTTCCCGCACGTTTGTGCGCACTGGAGACTATGGCACACTCACGGGTGGGTGGATTACAGTGAAGGGCAGCAAAGATGTCCTCATCACCCTCGCCAATGGCAAGACGTTAGATCCGTTGGAGGTTGAATCAATGCTGTGCAAGAGTCCTTTTATCAAACAGGTGTACGTGTACGGTACGAATCGCCCGTATGTCACTGCGCTCATTGTGCCCAACTCGAAGGCGATTGCATCTCACCTGCGGAAGGTAGAGAGGCGTGATGGCGTTCCTATAGTGAGTGACCGCGAAAAGGCAGACTGCGTACGTGCGGAGCTGCGCCGCGTTTCACAAGAAATTCCCCCGCGCGCACAGGTGCGGCGTTTCGCTTTTGTGGAGGAGTTCACCCTCGCTAATGGTTTTATGACGGTTAAGATGGGGTATGCCCGGCAAAAGATTGAGAATCACTACGTGCACTACTTTGAGGCACTTTATGATGAAACGCCCAAGTTCTACGGATTTGCAGTGGACGACTACGACGATCTTTTCTAAACCTCCTTCCCCCTTCTCCTCGTTGTGGTTGAATATGAGGGTACGATACATGCACATACGCGTAAATGCGTGTACATGTGCGTGAGAGGGGGGAGAGAGCATATGGTGCTTCACCCGCTAGGAAGCATTTTACAAAGAGAAAATAAGAGGGAAGAAGTGTTTGACGTTTTGCGGCATTGCTGAACTTTTGTAGCGACTGACGCGTGTAATGAACACATTATTTTTATTTCCCATTCAACCGCTCATTCACAGTTTTCATTTAGGATGGTACCTTTAAAAAAAGTATTGTGAATGCTTGTATCGACACCCTCTGGCGAACTTACGGGGAAAATCATTAAATACTATTAAGCGATAGCTGCAAAATTACACCTCAAGACCGCGTTTTAAATTTTTGTGGCCCGTCTTATATGATCCTTCTCTTGTACCGCTTTTTTTTTTTTTTACGCTTACTGATCCCTCTTGCCGTCCTTCTTTTCTTCACCTTCGTTGTTACTGCTTTTATGTTTTTTTCGCGTAGCCACCAAAGAGGGCTTTGGCACACAAACTGTGCATCAAGAGTAGGGGTTTGCTGCAAGCTTACATCTTTCCTCTGCATCCACAGTGTCAAAAAGTAGAGAGTGTGTATTTTGTTATTTTAAACAGGTATTCAGAATAGGCAAAAGGGCCTCCCTACATATACGAAAGAAGGCCGTGATATTGTAAACATGAATAATCTTGCGCTATGCTCTCTAGTGCTTGAGCTGGTGGAGAAGTCTGACTATAGCGCGCGCGTGGATGACTTGCTGGAGATGCTGCAACGGTCCTTCATTAGTGTTTTCAAGGCATCAGAGTTGGCGCAGCAACAACAGCAGGTACTGGAGGGGAGTTCAAAGCCGCTCTCCCCTTCTCCTTTTAGCACTGCAGCCTCACTAGAGTCGAATGAGGAGGCTAGGCTGGCTATTGTGAGGGCGGTTCGCATTTTTCACGAGAGAACCCCGCGCGCACACCCTCAGTTTTTTCACAACTCTGCGTATCACCCGCAGGCTGCTCTTTTTATTCACGAGTTGCTTAAATCGCTTGCAGGCAATTCTCAGCAGTGGTTCCGCGCACTTCAGATAGACAGTCTGAAGGCATGCATCAGCATCCTTGGTGCCATCGGAGGCGCTAATGTTCGGTTGTGTGTACCAGGTGTGGTATCAGCTACGGTGCGGTACATCAACCGCGCACATCTAGGGAAAGACTCGGCCGCAGTGCGCCTCGCTGCCGTGGAAGTATTGCGGACTGCTCTTACTGTTGCTCTTTCCTCTCCCATGGACGAGAATGCCGATCCAGCTGGTAGTGCGTATACTGTGTGGACTCAGGGTGCCGTGCCGCATCTTGGCAGTGTGCTCCGCGCCATGTTGGATCCTGCCAACCTTGTCAAGTGTGGATACGACAGCACGACAGTCGCCGGCCTCATGCAGATGCTCGTGGAAGTGTTAAGCTCTCCTGGTATGCACGGGCAGATGAAGAGCGTTTTTGCTCATGAGGCATGTGTAGCAGTGGCTGTTCTAGAGAATCTGAGACACCTGAACTGCCTGACTAGCGATGTGGACGACAACAGCGAGGACGGAGGCAGCCAAGAGGCTAAGGGCCCTAGTCGACTTGTACTCAGGAAGTTGTTTAGTATTGCTGAGGTACAGGACGCTCTCTCCGGTGCCGTGACGCAGCTACGGGGGGTGGAGCTGCTTCATGTCGCCACAACCGTACTTCGCTTCCGTACAGCGCGTAACATTATTATAAGCCATCGTGATGGTGTAATAGATGCTGGTGGCTCTCATTCAAGTGAGCTATTTCGGTCTCTTATTCGCAAGTGCGTACGGCTTGTGGGCACTACCATGCCGAATACGGATTTGTACACCAGCAGGACACCCAGAGCCTTCCCAGCTGGGGCAGTAGACGAGTTCATTGAGTGTCTCGCTCATGCACTTGCTGAGCTGCCTGCCGATCTATCTCACGAGGATCAATCTGCGGGCGAGTTTCTCACCAACGTGCTACTCGAGGACTGTGCCGCTGCTCTGGAGGACTGGGATCTCTACATGGCGCACCCTTCTACCATTTATGTTCTTTCCCGCGCAGTGCTTTGGCAGTTTAAGCCAATACCACCGTGGCTAAAGCGCGACTTTGGGCCTGCGCAGGAGGATATTCCGGGGTGTTTTCCGAGCCCTGACGATTTTGTTGAGACTGGCACGTTTGAGCAGCTGTGGAGCATTGTAGCCGCACCGCACCTGTGGAACATCACCGAGGACGAGGCGCTCTGCACGTTCCAGCAGATTCATCATCGCCAGGTGGTTGCTGCAACAGTGCTGCGCTTTTTGAACGTGGCCGCCACGGACGTTATGCGACATCAGCAAAAGCAACAGCAGTTGGCTTCATCGCCACTTTCATTAACGGAGGGGGAGGTTGCGAGGACCCTGGAAGAAGAAGAGAGAATGGTAGGAGACACCGCTGTTGCTTCTCCTTCCCGGAGGCTGTTGAAGTTCAGTCATGCTTTTGAGCGCTTCTGCACTCTTACTACTTATCTTGTAATGGAGAAGGCCGCGGCGTCTGGCGCGGTCAGAGAGACCGCTATTGCGTGCCTAGATGCCTTCAGTAGCGCTTCTGGAGCAGACGAGCACATTGACTTTTTTCTCAGTGTTTCTCCTCTCATTGCCGATGAGGCTTCCCGCGCGGTGAAGGAAAGGCACCTGCGTGCTGCCGCTGCTAGCGTTTTGCGAGGTGCCATCGCGTACATAAATCAATCAAATGCCTCACGTGGAGCTACAAGAGCAAGTACTGAATGCGGTGCTGACGGTTCTTCGAACTCGTACCCGCAGAGCGTTGCAGGCGGGGGTGGTGAAGCGAAATCAGTGACGCACGACGTGAGCAGCAGTACCGCAAGCGAGCGGCTTCCTAGCGTTTTGCGGAGTCGTTTATCAGTGATGCAGGTGCAGTCCTTAGTACGCCGTCAGCGCGTACCTAGTGACCGCATTGCCCCAGTCGCGGACTTTGTTAGTACTGCCGTACACGTAGCCACAGACAGCTGCCGTGTTGCCAAAATGGAAGATGACATGCCGGGGTTGCGGGCCTCCTTGGCTCTACTACGCGACTGCGCCGACATTGCTGCTATGCTCAACTTCTCCACTCCGCTGGAAGCTTGTGACGAAGATCAGGAGAGGCCGACCACCTCCTTTCACCCTCGCGTGAAGTTGCTTCAAGTGGAAATGATCGCCAGCATCTACGCAGTGCTGGCTCTTTGCTCAACCTCTGTCGACCGCTGTGCCCCAGCCACGGTGCAGGTTGTCGTGAGAGGCCTCACTGCACTGCTGACTAGCAGCGAGGCGGTGGAGTGGGTTGGAATGCAGCAAGCCGCAAAGGAGGCCGCGCGAGCGGAGCAACGGAAGGCAAAACGTAATGGGGATAAAATAAAGAAGAGGAGACATGACGGAGCTAAGTCACGGCTTCTTTCTAATGATGAACAGGGCGAGTCAACATTGTCTTCATCAGCATCATCGGAGGAGGATGAAGGAGAGGATGCGGTGGCGGCACTGCAACTGACGAGCCCTCCATTGGACTGGCACTTGGACTCTCAACCCCCACCTACCATTCTGCTTCCTCGAAGCCATCTAAAGACGGTGTACCGCGCGTATGTTTCGTTCGTTGCGATGCTTCGAGAGCCTATCTCTGCTGTTTCTACCACCAAGTCCCGCGTGGGCCATCGGTCTGGAGCTGAGAAGCGCACTATGGAGTCTATTGCTGTCACTCCCAGTTTGTTTGCTGTGCTGGCAGGGCTGGAGAGTCTCTACACGGTCGCGCTGGACTTCTTGGCGACTCGCATGGTGCAAGAAGTGCTGCCTTTGGCGCTGGTGTGGTACGAGCGTGGCGCGCTCCCACGCATCCCCACCAACACTGACGAGCGTGTAATGGCGGAGTGTAAGCACTTTGCAGAGCGGCTACTGCAAGCCGTGGGGCGTCTTGAAGGAGGGGATCGTGGTTTGGGAGATGCCATCCGCGAGGGATGTGGTGGCTTCTTTTCACTACCTAGCCAAGAGACAGAAGAAGAGCAAACAAACCCTTGCTTTCAGCAGCAAGAGAAGGTAAAAGTGCCCTTTTCCGCTTCTGTAGCCGATGATAGCGCAGCGGATGTGTGGGATGGCGGAGTGGGAAGCTAGTCTGGTTCAACTATATACATATATCTAGCTGATGGCGACCATTTTTATTTATTTCTATCACAAACAATTTTCTTTTTGTTGCTTTGCGGCCAAAGCACACCTTCGGATATCACAAAAAACTTGAGGGAAGAAATGTGATAGACACGATGGATGACTCGCGCTGTTCTTTCAACAACAAAAATGTTTTTTCCTTTTAAATCTGCCTCTCTTTTTTAATGTTTTTGTTTACATAGTTTTTCTATTAATCGTGCACACTAGCAGTATTTACAGCAACCACTGGCATTACACTTTAAGCTACGTGGCATCTAGAGCACAAGAGCACACAGGGCGTTGTTTTTCTCTGTGAAAATAGCAGAACATCTAAGGAATTAAGCGAGAAAAAGCTGGGAGAAGGAACACACACTTTTCTTGAAAGTTTCTTTTTTCCACTCACATTGTATTCACATAGAAACTATACTAGCGTATCAGAAGCGTCCCTTGGAGAGCCACGCTGATTAGCCATTACCACTCTCAGACATAATCCATCACGTGGCCACTGGGGTGTGAAGTGAACAGAAGTTTAACAACGGTAGATAGGAAGAAGATACCGCGTTTTGAACAAGGTGTGTGTGTGTGAAAGAATCAGACGAAATCATTCATTAGCCTAGTTGCGCAATAGCAATAATGTCCAGCTTTTCCACTGTGCAGTCAGTGGTGCATCAACATCAACAACAAGTAGACAAAACGTATTCAGATTTACAGCTTAGCCCCACAGATGCAGCCTCCTTCTCGCAAGGGGCGGCGGCAGAGGTCACGAAGAGCACCACGAGCCTAGTCGCATACCCAGTGCCAACGGCAATAGCACTTCAGCAGGCCATCAACCCGGTTGCACAACTCTTGTTATCCTTCCCAGCACCAAGCTTTACCGCACCTACT
>JASANZ010001786.1:0-15112 GCA_030849805.1 Sergeia podlipaevii | reverse complement strand
AGGATCTGATCATGAGCTTCGAGGATGAGGTCCAGTCCATGGATATCGTCGCCTGGAACAAGGTTTAAGCCTTTTTATTTGTACTTCTACACAACGTGTGGAGTGCATGTGGAGGCTGGAGTAGGCTCTTCGCAGCTAGCGTTTTGTGTGATCACGCGCCCCCCCACCCCACCGAATGGTGGTGCGTTATTTATAAAAAGAAAGAAATAAATGAAGAGAAGTATTTCCGTAGCTGTGACTATTAAAAAGGGAAAAATTCACTACTTCAAGTAGCAAAAAGAATAATGTTTTAAGTATCTGTTCAATGGAGTTGCAAATCGGCAAAGAAGATAAGTTTTTCAAGTGAGGTAGCAGTGTAATGACTTTCTTCTGAATATCCAATGATTTTGTTGATATATATATGTGATATAGGAGGAAAAAGCAACAACAAAAGGGTGTTAGTGGGGAGGTGCTATGGGAGAGAAGATGGCGCATTTTGTGTTCTTTTTTTTGTTTCTCTCATATATGTTTCAAGACATTTGTGATTGTGCCACATGGGAGATGGACGTTGACAGAGAAAATACTAGTTGAAGAGAAATGATAAGAAAAAGAAGACAGCTGCCAACACTTTTGTTTCCAGCCTTTTCTTTTGAATCTTTTCTTGTTTTCCGTTGCCTGACGCTTTAGGCGGCTGGATGGAAAAACAACCTTTTATTTCGCTGTAGTGTACTTTTGAATACTTGTGTATCGCTGTATCGTCAAATTATGCTACTTTTCTTCCTTTTTTACTTTCTGGCGTGTGTGTGTGTGTGTATGATTTGTGTACGTACGCGTATAGTACTCTGGTAGTATCTGCAATCAGTTGTATTTTGCCTACACAAAAGCGCTAAAAGGATATATATATATATATATTACGTAGATATAGACTATTCATTTTATCATTTTTTGTCAGTTATTTACAGCCACAACACCGTAGTCGGCCAGATTTTCCTTTTTTTTTCAAAAGCTAATCGCTTTCTTTTTGTTGTTGTTGTTCGTGTTTCACACCGCCAAAAGGAGAGAAATTATTGTTATGCCAGCAACTGTTACAACACCGAGGCAGCGGAAGCGCAGCCGATCGTTATCATCAGAGAAGACATCACCTGTTCCTGAGAAACGTAGTAAGCACCAACAGAATAATGCGAATAGCGCGTTTGCGGCTGGGAGGGAGGCTTCCAGCAAAAGTGATTCAGTAGGTACATCGCCAAAGGATATTTCTGGAAGGCGGGCTGCCAGTGATTCTACATCCAGTGCCACGACCGCGACTTCGTCGTCCTCGTTGCCTATGAGTGCGGAGGATGCCTCTATTCTGAAGCTGTGCACCTCTATTCTTGACAACTGGCAGAGCGGCCCAAAGCTGTTGAACGAGGCGATCATTCGCACCATTTTACGTCGTGTTCGCCCTATCATTATGTCTCAACCGATGCTAGTGAAGGTGGAGGCTCCTGTGAATGTCTGCGGCGACATCCACGGTCAAATTACCGATTTGGTGGAGATATTCAAGGCAGGTGGACTTCCTCCGAACTCGAGGTACCTTTTTCTTGGAGACTACGTGGACCGCGGCAAGTACGGTTGTGAGGTGATCACGATACTTCTTGGCTTTAAGGTGCTGTATCCTGACCAAGTATATGTTCTTCGAGGTAATCACGAGACAGATAGCATCTGCCGTATCTACGGCTTTTTTGACGAGGTAAAGCGCCGCTTTAACATCAAGTTATTTAAAGAGTTCACTGATGTATTCAATTGTCTCCCTATCTCCGCTCTCATTGAAGATATTGCACTGTGCATGCACGGCGGCCTAAGCCCGGAGCTCAACGATCTTCGGCGTATCGAACAGGTGCCGCGACCCCTTGTGGTGCCTGACGAAGGGCTAGCATGCGATATCCTCTGGTCTGACCCGGAGGAGGGAAGCAGCGGGTGGCAGCCTAGTGAGCGGGGAGTCAGCTATACATTTGGCGAAGATGTCGTTAACAGAGTGTGCCGGAACCTGGGCATTGATATTGTACTCCGTGCTCATCAAGTAGTGGATAATGGTTACTCGTTTTTTGCGGGCCGTCGCCTTGTCACTATCTTTAGCGCCTCGAACTATTGTGGCGAGTTCACAAACAGCGGAGCGATGATGTTGATGGATGAGAATTGCAAGTGTAGTTTTCAGATATTCAAACCGCAGTATTGATTGTTGAAGGGACTTAAAAAGGTAAGGAAGATAAGGAAGAAGAAAACCATGATGATGATGATGATGATGAAGAGGAGTATAGAAGGGTTGTGTGTGAGTGTGTGTGAGTGAGGGGAGACAAGACCCAATGCAAACTTGCACAGAAAGCGAGAGAAGATGGTGGGGAGAGGGGGAAGGAGAGAGGAAAGAGATAAAGGAGGAGGGAAACGCGAAGACAACTAGAAGAATGCACCATTTGCCTCTTTGTTTCCACTGCCACTACTTGATTTTCTTTTCTTAGTTTCGATGAAAGGTTTTCTTTTTCTTTTCTCCTTTTTTTTTGAGTTGATATTGTTCTGCATGTATGACTTGCTCCTCTTTCTCTTTAACTTCTTCTTCTCCATTTGCACATAGTGTCACCTACGATCACACACACGCACTAAATAGACACTTGTGTATACAATTTCACAGTAATCTTTTTTATTCTGTTACATGTGACGAATAGATTTGCCGAAAGGGCTGGCGCTTGTGTGGTACTGATATCTCAGCGCATAATAATAAAAAAATCACAACTACTGTAGCGAGAACAAAAAAAGTGAAGAGAGTGAAGAAGAGAGAAAGAGAGATTTTTGTAATCATTAGGACGTTGGCCAGAAAGAGAGCAATTGAATAAATGTGGTGATGTGTGGTTCTTTAAACAATAATTTTTTTTTTTTTTAAAGGCGACAAGAAAAGAAAAGAAAAACGCTGACGAGGGATGGAACGCGCGGGGTGTGTGTGTGTGATGCAAGTTCCCAGTAACCACATAGCTGGGAAGGACATTTTTCGGAAGATGGAACCAGAGAGAGGTCCGCGTTTTTTTTTTTTTTTAGTGTACATCATAAATGAAAATACTCCGTGCGCGTCATTAAAAAAAGTCGAACGTCTCGCGCACATACATGCACGTGTGCTCACCCGAAAATGAGAAAACAAAGATCCACATTTATTAAGAAAGAGACGTGGATGCAATCTCAAGATGGGAAGTGAGAACGTACTTGGTGTCTTGTCCCCTTTTTTGTGTGCGTGTCACATGCAAGCTTTTTAATCTTTACGAAATAATTTTTTTTATTTAAAATCCGCTCACTTCTCCCCAAAAAGTCCATGGAATAATGGGGTTTGCATATACACATATTCCTAGACTCACTGCAGTATATGTATGCATATATATCGTTTTTTTTCCTTCTTCTTCTTCTTCTATGAAGCATACTATCCTTTCTAAGATGGTGTTGAATGATTATCTGCTACGCGATCATTTTGAATCTTTGTGTTTCCCTTTCTTTCTTGTCTTTAAACAAAAAATATTGAAGCATACTCAGGAGTCCACGAGAAAAACAAACATGGCCGTTCCTTCCCGCAAGAATGCGTCTCGCGCTCAGCGCAAGAGCATCAAGAAGCACCGCCCCGACATCGTCGTGATCGACCTCAAGGATCACGTGCTTGGTCGCGCCGCTGCTGTGGTTGCCAAGCAGCTCCTGCTCGGCAAGAAGATCACCGTCGTCCGCTGCGAGCAGCTCACGATTGCCGGTACTGAGATCCGCAACAAGATCAAGTACCTCCAGTACCTCCGCAAGCGCAAGCTCTCCAACCCCACCCTCGGTCCCTTCCATCACCGCTCCCCCGCTGATGTGTTCACCCGCACCGTGCGCAGCATGCTCCCCCGCTACACCAAGCGCGGTATGAAGGCTCTCCACTCCCTCGTAGCCTACGAGGGCATCCCCAAGAACGTCGTTCGCACTGGCGGCCGCGCCGTCATCCCCCGCGCTCAGCGCCACAACTGCTACCGTGCTGAGCGCGCGTATACCGTGNCGTGCTGAGCGCGCGTATACCGTGCTCGGTAACATGTGCAAGCACGTTGGCTGGAAGTACAGCGATGTTGTGAAGAAGCTCGAGACTGCCCGCATCGAGAAGGCCAAGCGCCACCACGAGAAGCAGTCCAAGCTCCGCAACGCCTGGAAGGATGCCCGCAAGGCCGCTCTCAACAAGATGCCCAAGCAGAACGTCGCTGTTCTCAAGAAGTTCGGCTACGCGTAAATGATGTGTGATGTTTTCATTATGATGGGAATCCTCGCATACAGCTCTGAGTACGTATCTATCTTTTAACTAGTTTTAACCAAGCAATAAGAAAGAAATAATACCCGACAGAGAGTACTTCTTTTTTTTTTTTCAGTTTCTACCATTAGCACATCTTTGTGTGCTTTGCCACGCCTTTGTTCTTTCTCTCTCCCTCTCTTTGTTTTACGACAGAAGGGACAATTCTCACTGCTTGCATTCGAGTTGTGGACATTCATTTACAGACTCTGCTTTTTTTTTTGTTGTTGTTGTTCAAAAATGTTTTGCTCTTTTTTTTGGTTGCACAAGCAATTGTCGACATAGTTTTTTTTTTCGAATTGCTATTGTTATTGTTGCTTCACTTTTTTTTTTGAGAAATATATCTTACGATGAGTAAGGAGTCACGCCCGCGTCACGGCGGCTTCTCAGAGGCCTTTGGTGCACCATACCGTAGACGGCCGTATCCTCCTCATAATAATAACAATAGCAATAATAATAGCAACTTCACTAGCAATTTCAATAGTATCGGTAGCAAGCAAGTGGTTGTGCCGCCATTGGCATCTTCGATGCCACAACCGCAGTCACTGCAGGCTTCCGTGAATGAAAGAACAGAAAACGGTCCCCGTCTTACAATCAACAACTTTACCACGTTTCAAACTCGCCTAAAGAAACTCCCACCGGATGCAAATCTCTCCGCTGCTGCCCATACTCAGCTGTTCCAGTTTCAAGACAGGGTCTACTTTGCCTGTGCCAAGTGTCGTCGCGACAATATTTATTCAGATAGTGTAGCCGTTGATCTGCGGAACAAGATAATCAGGTGTACTGCCTGCTTTACGCGTATGATTCGTCCTCGTACGTACCGTCCCAGCCGCGCAGTACCGTTCCCTTCTCTCTTATCGTGGCTGAACTACCGGCCCGCGAAGGTGATGGAGATGTCAGATGATGTTACAAGTCGCCCTGCTGAAGCGGTGGCGCCATCACGAGAGCGGATGGCTGCTCCTTTGCTGGCCAATGGGGATCAGCCTATGAACATTAGCAAGCTCCCCGCTATTGCAATGCACATTGTGCGGCGGGCCGATGGAGGATCTCGCGCGTCTTCCTTAGTCGGGAAGACAGTTGGCACTAGTGGAGCACACGGCAGTGGAGGTGCGGACGCCGGTACCCATCCTTGCTTGCGCATTTGGGGTGTCTGCCAACACGGCGAAATGTGCTTGTTTCGCAACGCACCAGCGGATCTTTGTCTGGCGTATCTTATGGGCCTGTGTGACGGGCCAGTAGTCGATGGCGCAGCTGCCACAACGACGGCCTCGCCTTCTTCCACGCCTCTGCGCCGGTGCACGCTGTTACATCAGAACATTTATGATCTCCCCCCGCTTCACGACCCACGCCCAGCGGTCCGCTACGAGGGTGATCTTGAGGATGAGGAGGGCGAGGACTGGGTGCGGTGGGTACTGAGGCGCCGCAACAGCCCTAATAGTGCTGAGTATCAGCTGTGGCACAACGGTGCGCTGGAGCAGTTATTCAATACCTACGTTCCAGCACTACCTCGCCCTCGTGTCGCTCAGCAGCCAGAGGAGAAAGAAGAAGAAGAGGAAGAAGATAAAAGGAAGGATGCGTCAAATGGAGAGGAGGAAGTGGAGGAGGAGCAGGTAGTGACAAGCGTGAAGCTCAACTTGTCCGATATCATGTGTGCCTTAAAGGGAGTTAAGAAGGAGGCTTCTTGAGAAGGGAATAGAGAGGGGAGGAACGAAAAGACGTCCCTTTTGTTTTTCTTAAAATAGGGAGAACAGAATGGCAGCAAACAACAAGCTTAAAAAGGTGCGTGCCTGTGTCTTTGTAGACTCACTGTATGAAGGGACGTTTCTCCTTTTCTTTTCTTACCTTCTCGATATGAAGGAGGAGGATGAAGCGTGCGAATTGAGTGAATCATTAAGTATGCTATGCACGATACATGAAAAATGCCAGAACAAACGAGAAACAACAAAAAAAAAGCAAACAAACAAACACACACACACACACACACATCAATATTCAACAATAATATTGTGACAATAGATCAAAGTGGAGGAAATGTGCTGTACAATTACGTGCTGTAAGTGCGCATAACAGAGGTTCTTCTGCAGCTACACTGAGCGCGTGTAGCGTTTGGATTCTTTCTCATTTCCTCGTTTTCATTGTTGTGTTAACTCAATGCCACCGTGCTCCTCCTGCATAATATTCTTTTTCTTTGTATATATATGTTTATTCCTGCATAACAGGTCCAGATTTTTTATTTTTCAAATGATTAGAGGTACAAATGTCATACGGCTGTCGTGGCGCCACGAGGTCTCCTCTTGGCCATTAGGAAAGCAGACGCAGCACCAGCGAAGGCCACAGCCACAACGCGCAGTTCATTCATCTCCTCTCACATCTTCTTTTCATCCTTTTGCCATTAATAATCAAAATAACCAAAGCAGTTGGTCTTGCTTACATCCGCACAAGAGGCCTTCCACAAGCAACACCCTTGCCGAACCTTTTCTTTTTGCTGCGCCGGAGATAGTACTTACAGCAACAGCAAGCACGTCAACGTCAACTCAGTATTTGACGGTGGGGAGGGTGATGTTGCCTTATTGGCTACGGACAAGAGGCGGCGGCGGCGGGCTATTTAGACCCACTTTTTCTTGTCTTTCCCCACATTTACCATCACACGCAGAAGCAGTTCATACTCATACATCCACTTATACCGCTGCTGCGCGTGAGTTGGCATTGCTATCGCAAGATGACTTCATGTCTCGTGTGCACCGGTTTAGTCGCAATAACTTCGATCCATCTATGCGACATCTTGTCCATGCTCATCTGATGGAGCTGTTAGCGCATCGCGCGTCTACTCTGCCAGTGAGGATTGTGCACAACTACACACACTTGGCGCATGTCGCAGGCTTCCACGAGCTATGTCTTGCTATTTTTCACGTCCGACGACAGGCAACTCCTGCCTCGGACGGCACTCCTTCCGCCACCGCATTCAACACGGTGCAATCTTCCCTTACGCCGCATCTTCAGCTTGGCTCGAGTGCACTGTTTATCGTTTCAGAATACATTGTTGATAGCGCCTACGCAATGAGGGATAGCACGGAGTTGGTGCGTCTGGCAACTTTCTGCGCGCACCACATCTCAGAGTTGCGTACGAAGGAAATGGGCGGCCGCGATGTGATGGCTGAGTTTTCGCTGCTGCGAACGCTTTGGCGGACCATGTGCTTGTCTGAAGTGTTTGCCGCTGCAGAGATGCACGGGGGTGCCACGTCTCCTTGTGCAGGTGCCGCCGACTGTGGCGGTGGTGATAGGGACAGCGGAGGCAGCAGCAGCAGCAGTAGCAGCGCTCAGGCTCTTGCTGACGCTGCGACAATTTACGAAGATTTTGTGCTATCGGCGCTGGGCGGAGGGGAGGGTGGGGGCAACACCTCGAGTAATAATCACCCTCGCCGCCACGGTGACACTGATGCCGTTGTCAGGTGTATTCGACGTTTGATTAAATACGACACCAGCGGTGATGACGGTGAGTTTATGTTCTTTCAGTGGTGCATGAATGAGGGACTCCTCGTCGTCCCTTCCGCACCAGCCAGCAGAGGTGGACGCAGGTACACTGGAGAGGATACGAGAACAAATACTAGTGCCTCAAGAAACGGACAGCAGTCTGGCGAAATTCGTGACAATGCGGATGAAGGAGATCAGAGCACTGCGTCGTTTATTGCCACCACCTCCTCTTTTGCGCCTGAGCGGCCTGGGTTAGGGTCTAGCGGCGATGTCGTTGACGCAGACTACACATTTGGTACAGGATCTTCTTCTGCTTTCGACTTTGAGTCGTCGCTGCGTGTGAGTAGCCCCATGGAAGTGTTTTACGCGACCATGATCAGCTTCTGCGAGCGTGGCAATCATGTGGTCGCTGCGATGCTGTTATATGATGCCGCGCGACGGAGCCTGGGCCTGGAGGGATCACTCGAAGATACCAACACAGGAGGCTTCAGGATGACTCTTGGCAGCAGCAGCAGCAGCAATGATGGCGGATGCAGCGCTGCAGCAGACGTAGCACTTTCCAAAGATGAAGCGAAGGGGAGGGAAGAAGAAGACAAGGCAGCAGCAACAATCACTGTACCGCACATGGCGGAGTATGTGATTTATCGCCTTCTTACTGTTTTGTTTGCGTCAAAGGACAATCGTCGCATTATTCGACTTGCACGCGCGCTACTTGCAGATCGCGCTACTATCGGCACACGTGTGTGGAGCTTGCTTCTTGTAGCTGCCGGGGAGACGCGTTCTGCTGACATAGCGCTCGTCGCTTATCGCACGGCGCTTAGTGGCCTATCTGAGGACAATGTTGCTTCAGTGGCCATGGGTGGTAGTGGGTTGCGATCGGCATCGCACTTGCTGTACCCCGGTTCACAACAAGGGCGACAGAGGATGGAGTATCTCCTTCAGACTGCTCTCGGTGCGCTGTCCAAGTGCCAGATACCAAATTTTGAGGCGGACTACTTGCAGCCTGCGCAGGAGGCCGGTCTGCTACACTGCACCGAAGAGTTTTATTTCTGCTGTCTGCTGCAAGACGCCCACAACAGCTTGAACCCTAGTGAGCGCGCTGCAGCCGTGGTGGAGCGCATCAACGCCCGCGGCGTGCCACTGACCGTTCCACTTGTGAGTCGACTACTCAGACTTTATCTTCGAATAGAGGCCCCTGAGTTTCTCCAAATGTACGGGTATGTAGTCCAGGATCTGAAACTGTTCAAGCAATCTTGGCTTGGCGAACTGTTGCTGTGGGCAGATCGGCGACGGTACTTTCTGACGCAGGACGATCGCGCTTTTATTCTCGCCGAGGTGGAGGACCGTACGCAGCACCAGGGCAGTGGTGGTTCCTCTTCCGTGCTCAGTGGACTGCGGACGCAGCACGCACTGCTTGTTTACGACTATGAGCACTGTCCACGGGAGCACTTTTTGAGCACCGGGAGGCCATGCTGCACGGAGCCCTCTATGCCTGATTCTCGTGTACACTTTGTGTTGAGGAGGCCTGAGTGCGTACTTCGAGGTCTTTCACCATCTACACCGACAGTTACGGTAGTTCCTGGCGCAAAACAGCAGCAAGCGCGACTCCTGGCACTCAGCAATGCGCACGATGTCGGTAGTGCAGTGGCAGACCAGGACCTTGTTGACACAGCGCTCGCAGCTGCACTGTCAGCGGTTGCAGGTAAGTTTTTAATTGGTGATCCTGAGAGCACATCCTCTGTAGCACGCGTTGCCGACCTCTCTGGTGCGTCCCTTCTGGCTCCTGGAGGGGCTCTTGGTATCTCTTTTTCTGCTAGCAGTAGTGGTGGTGGTGGCAGTAGCCGCAATGTTACAGAGGAACGTCAGGAGGCTGCGCTGAGAGTATATTTGGCTGATGTACTTGAGGGTCTTCAGCGTTCTCACAACTACGTATCTTGATGGAAACTGCAGGCACACATGTGCACACACATAAGTATATGTTTTTCACAAAGACTTTCATATTGCAGCCACGTGTGTGTTTTTTTTTTTGTTTATTTATTTGTTCATTTTTTCTTTTCCTTTCATGCGAATATTTGTCTTTGTTTAGAAAGATATAGAAGTGTTGACCAATCGTTTTCTTGTCATCATTTAATTAACTCTATTTTCTTTCTCTTTCTCTCCGCTTTGTTTTCTTACAATATCAGAGCAGATTAGCATTTTTTTTTTTTTGGCTCAAGCACATTTTCTTTACACACACACACACACACACTGTGGCTTCTTTTTTTTTTTCAAAAGTGTAAGTGGTGGTACATAGTGATAGTGTACTTGGCGGTGATAAGTGTACATTTTTAAAGCAAGGTGCACTTTGTTTTAACGAATAGGAATCACCCGTTTTCTCTTTTCTTTTCAGGGTTTTTTAAAACTATGAGTGACCATGATGACGATGATGGGCGTCTAAGCCTGAACTACGGCGAGGACCGTGACGAGGACGAACACCTCAGCGACCGCGATAGTCTCCTCGGCGATGAAAACGAGTACGAACAAGAAGATGGCGGCCTTCCCGATGAAATTGCAGCTAACGTAATTCTTTCCGGGAGTGCCCAGGCTGCCAGGGGAGCTGTACCCCGCAAGGCCATGGATCGCGTCACAGTGCCTGTTCTCACCAAGTACGAGCGTGCGCGTGTGCTCGGCACTCGTGCGCTGCAGATCAGTATGAACGCCCCAGTGTTGGTTGCGATTGAAGGTGAAACAGACCCTCTTACGATTGCCCAGAAGGAGCTGCGTGAACGTGTCATCCCGCTTATGGTGCGACGCATCTTGCCGGATAACACTTATGAAGACTGGAAGATCTCTGAGCTGGACGTGGACTTTGATAGACCTGCTGATGAGCGGTACACAAATCTGTGAGAGACGAAAATAAGATTTTTTTTTTCAAAGAAAAGCTAAAAGGGGGGGAGGGGGAGAAAGCAGCCAATAGCAGTGCCGTATCTCGCAAAAAGAACAAAAGAAATTCAGCGAAGTTAATCTCTCTCTCTCTTTCTTTATGAAAACGGAGGGGTAGTTCACACACTTGCATAAGTCGTTTGTGGTTGCGAGCGCATACTCGCGTGATGTGAGTATGCATGCGTTTGTGCCGCGTGAGCAACATTGACGAAGTAGTTGCTTGCCGTACTGGAGAACCAGGAATCGACCCGGCAGGAAATGTGAAGATGACATCCTCCCCACTCTTGGCCATTTTTTTTTTTTAAAAATTTCTTCTTCCTTTTTGATTTTGTTTTGGTTTCTTGTCTTGTGTTTAGGCATCATGATGAATGCTACGTGTAATTAAAGCTCCACGCTGGAGAGTGTGTTTGAGAGAAGTGCATGTGGGAGCTGCCGCTTTTTGCTTAAAGACGAATTCATATAGCAGTAAAACAACGACTGCGATAACACACGGTTTTTTTTTTCATTTTTCTCACACTGTAATCCAATGGTGTTCTTTTTGTTTTTCTTAACACCAAATGCTAGTAATGTTGCTTCTCACTATAGCATGTATTGTTCCCTCTCCTCCTCCCCTTTTTTTGTCTTATGTATTTATGCCAATGCTGGAATCAAGCGCACAGCCAAACGCCTTCTTTTTTTGCCTGTAGTATGTCCATCGTGCACGAATATAGCACGAATAGCATGAATGTTAGGCCCGTACTAGTGACCTCACGACTTCAAGTTAGTCATTGGCTCAGTGAAGAGGAGGAGGGAGAGGGGTATTCAATGGGATCTGTAAGCCCTCTCACTCCATCCCCTACGCAAAAGGTGGCAAGTACAGCACTAATGAAACAGAGAAGCACCAGTGGTAGGAGTGGGAACTCCATTTTCAGAAGACGTATCAGCATCACTAGTAGCAGCAGCGGCGCCGGTGTTGGTGGTGGTGGCGATGAACTTCAAGCGGATCTGAGAGATAGCACCATCAAGGCTGCCCACTACGAGGCGGTCAAGGAGGGTCTTGACACACGTTTTCATCACGGAAAAGAAGAAAGTGCCAGGGAGCGCGATGACACGCACCATAGGCATCCCACACCTTTATACGTTTCTGACACGTTACCTCTTAACGACACGAGCACTGTCTGTGCCTGCTCGTGTCCACGAATTAGCGATCAGAGGCCGATGGCGACGCGAGGGCACGCCAGCTCTACATCAGGGATCATGAATGATACGAGCGGCAACCGTAGCACTCTGGGAGGTGGCACTGCATCATCACCATTATCATCATCTTTGCTGTTAAGCGCAGAAGAGAAGGGGAGGGGCGCAGTGAAGAGTGACTGCACCATGTGCTCTCACTGTGCCCCTAACGCGAAGAAAATGCGTGAGTCTTACAAGCTGATGACGGTGCGCTTGCTGAAGGAAATTGAACGCTTGGAAGTCTTGCAGCGGTCGTCACAAAGGCAGCTTTTGTCTTTACTTGCGCAGTCTGCATCACAGGGAAAGGTGTGTGGGTCTGAGCACCAGAATGTGCGTTACATGCATACAGGGGCGCCGTCAGTATCAACAACAAGATTAAAAGGTGACAGCCTGCCAACCGTGTATCACGTACCTCCCATACACCCCGCAGCGATGATGATTAGCGCAGCACCCTTGAAAGCACCACACGAGCATCAGCGTTTGTTTTCACCATCATCAAGAACACATGCTACGCCCTCGAATATCTTTGCTCAATCATTGCTGTCGCGACCACCACTACCGCACCCACACCAGCATCAGCAATATCAACAGCAGTCACAACAGAAGGGAGGGTATGACCAGCCACATGCTCTGTCTGTTCAGGCACAACGTAACAACAACATACTTCTTCATCATCGCCATGACCGCAGTGCAGCGGTGGCAACAGAAGACATTACGGACAATACTACTGCTGTTGCTGATAGTGCTCTTGTTGCGACGCTTCATTTGCTCGTCACTCGACTTGGCGCAGAGTTGGATGAGACGAAGGCCACATTGCATCATCATTTGGCACACACTGCCTCCCCCGTCAGGGCACGCTCTGCTCCTTCTCCAGATTATCGTTACCATCACCACCGCCGCTACCGTAGCAGTGATAATACGAGTAGTGGCCGTAACTCTAAACACAAGGGCACGTCAGCGAAAAAGCTGAGGAAAAGCACAGTAGCAGATGCACAGCATAGAATATGTGTTGGTGAGCGTGTGAGCGAGGGGAGGGGTAGCAAATCCTCTATACAGGGCATATCTCAAAGCAGCGCGAGAGCAGGCAGGCGTAGTGGAAGTGCTGGCGTGGATGATCACCCCTTTACCAAGACAGCGGACGCTACCCTTTGCTCCTCCTCTTACTCATTCATGAGTGATTACGATACGGAGCCAAGGGGCAAGAAGAGTAGCACACAACACAATTTGTCCCGCATGCGTGGCTCTGCAGATACCGCTGCTTCTGGTGTTGGAACTCATAGAGCATATGCGAGGTTGAGTAAGCGCCATTCTGATAAGATGACGGCGTCACAGAACACAACTGTCAACACCAGCGAGAACAGCCATCGGACCTTCTCACCAAGCGTCCGTGAGTCTGCCATTGCCGCTGCACGCTCTGCTACCACTATCACCAGCGCATTGTCATCATCAGTCAATTTCAATACAACGGCGCTGACAGCGGCAGGTGCCACCACAGTAGCGACTTCTTCTTTATCTCATCACTCACATAGCCGAGAGGGGATGCCTAGCCGTCTCAGCAACTCAAACATTAGTCTTAACACCACAAACAGTAGTGCACGACAGCGACAGCGAGGAAGTGAAGGCAAGCGGAAAAAAGTACGGGAGGGAAGTGCTGAAAAGCGCAGAGAGGCGGCGAGGGGCGATGTACGGGTTGATGCAACAGCCGCATCGCGTCAGGACCGCACAAGTAGTCGTGACAGCTCACTTCTTCTTTCACTGCTCTATCCAGCGAAGCCGAAAAATCAGGGGGCTACGCAGACTCCAATTCGTAAAGGCGATCACAGCGAAGTGGACTGGCCTATGCATCTTTCTGCCTCTGCTTCTCCTGTGTTTCAGTCTCTCCTTGAAGAATGGTCGCGGTCTTCTCAGGTTACCCCCATCTTTGCTGCTGTAGGCACCACCACCACGTGTTGCGGTACGTTTTTTGGCGAAGGGGGAGGCGTCACAGAGAAGGACAAGAATGATGATCTTAGCTGTAAAGAGGACCATGACCACCCCCCTCACGGTCTTAGCAGAGGCAAGGTGGTGGCGTGTGACGATCGCCTTGCAAAGCTGGAGGCGCGTATGCGAGCATCTGAAGACAGACTGGACGCGATGAGTGGGCTGCTCAGTGAAACGCTCGCCCCATTTCACAATGTGATGGAGAAGTTTATGACAGATACAACTTTGTGTTCGACAGTAGAGAAAAGCAGCTCCACGTGACACTAATGAGGACACTACAATGGTGATAGGCTCTGTGTTGCCATGATGGAGAGAAGGGGATGACCAGACTTTGTCTTTACTCAGGTAAGACTTCCCTTTCTCTCTCTTTTTCTTTCGTTTGTGCCCTAATCCAATTTCACTATTTTTAGCAAACCTTTCTTTTCTTTTTTTGAGTGTAACCCACTGTCAAGTGTGTCAGTATCACTTATCATTTGACTTCCCCCCCCACTTTGCTGCTTCTATTTCTCATTATTGAACCCAGAGGTGCTTCTTCTTTAATGATTGAGGTTGATCCTCGCGACACCAAGGAGAAAAGAGAATGAAAAACACACGCAACAACAAAACCAACGCAGAATAGGGAGGGGGCAATAGAGAGGGCTTGAAACGTATACACAAGTTTGCTACTCTCTTTTTTTTTTTTTTTTTGATTCCTCTCCTCCATATGTAATGCGCATGTGGATCTATAGATACTTTCACACATTGTAAACTTTATCAGCATTTTTTTTTTTTTTTTGAAAATACAGTGCTTGAAGTCAACGCGTGCGTCGCACATTTGTTTCAACAGTATAGATGCATTCATGATTGCTCTCCCCTCTATTTTTTTTTCTTTGCTCAACTTATTTGATTTAGTGTTTTTTCTTTTCATTTTTTTAGTTACATTCGCATTTTATTGCCAACTTCTCTCTCTTTTCTTTTTTCTCTTTTTCTTTGCTGTGATTTCATCGTCAGTGAGATGATTTTTTAGGTGTGTGGCGCACTTATTCAACACCGAAGATCCATTACTATAATTATAATTATTTATTATTTATTATTTTTTATATTTATAAAAAAAAAGTAGCAATCTTGACTTGCACGGCCGACTTTTCCGTAGCAATTATTATATATATATATCTCTGCTGTTGCGTACATTCTTCTCATGCCCAACCCAACGAAGCAGTGCATCTCAAGATTGCAAAAGGAGCTTCG
>JASANZ010001785.1:0-15106 GCA_030849805.1 Sergeia podlipaevii | reverse complement strand
GGTGGGGGTTGGGGGGGGGGGGGAAGGCCCTCGCCCAGGAGCCGAAAACGCAAAAAGAAAAAATTCAAAAAAAAAAAGGACAAAACAAAGAGAAAGAGGAGGGGGAAAGATGTGGCATTTGCTGGGCATGTGGGGGGAAAAAACAGGATGAGTGCTGTTGCAACTCGTCACTTGACATTCAGGAGTGACGGATGACTTGAACCTTTCTATGATTGGTAGAGATTGCTTTTTTTTTTTTTAAAAAAGGAAATAATAATTAAATTTTTACACGTTGTTACCGTTTTTCTTCTTTTTTTTTAAAAAAAAAAAAATGCTTTTTACTCCTTGTTCTTCTCTACGACGTTGTCCAGCTGAAAGGCATCCGTGCCGATGGCGTGAACGTTGTACTGGTGACGCTCCGTGAAGTGGCGCTGCACCCCCATCACACACGTCGCGTGAGCCACGAAGACGCAGATGTTCGCCTCTACCTTCTGCTTGGACTGCTGCGAGGGCGGCACCACGATGAAACGGTTCAGTGGGAGTGCAGACTGCAGCGCGGACAGCCACACGGCCTTCTTCGCCTCCACGTTCGTGTTGTTTTTCACAGAAAACTGCAGAGAGACCAAGTGCATCCTGCGTGCTGGCTGCCCTGCTGCTGCTGCTGCTGCTGGACCGGCCGTAAGCGACACAAACGGGACCGGTGCATCGTACAGCAGCGCGCCACTCGCCTTTGCATTGCCAATATCCTTTGCGCCATCGACTTCATCGGTGCTTGCGGCGGAAGGTGCTGGGAAGTGGGCAGCGAGGAGGGCTCGCAGAGCCACCTGCATCTCCGGCAGCGTCGGGCAGCACGTCAGCTCCGCCGGCATAAGCCGGAAGCACTGCTTGAACACAGGCCGCGGGTTCTCAGCGAGATCCCGAAAGACCCGCTCGACCACTAGCGAGACGAGTGGGTTGATGACGATGGTGTGGGGCACCATCACGCCTGATGACGCATCCCCCTCACCTTCGGTTGCTACAGCTGAAGTGACCGCGACTTCATCCCCGCCTTCATCTTTCTTTTCTTCGTCTTCACGCTGCCGTGGAGCATCTCCGCCCTGGCCCTTGCCAGCGTGGCACAGCACGCACGTTGCCTGCGGGTTCACAGTAGGAACGTGAAGTAGAAGATACCCCTTGCAGCCCGTTTCCAGCATCGAGAACCACGCCGCCTTGTTCTTCTTTTCCTTCTTGCCACGATTGCCGTCGCCGTCACCGCCACCGCGCTCCTCGTCCTTCTCGTTCTCCTCTCCAAAACGCCCAACGGCATCACGCCCGCGTTTGCTGCCTGGCCTTGCGTAGTCAGCAAGCTCCGCGGCAAGCAAGCTGGACGTGGATGCGGCGGACATCGCAGGCGCCTCGCTCGCAGTCCCCCCTATGTTTTCAGTTACAACGGCCTCCTCTTCGTCACTAGGATCGGCGGGATCGGCCTTGGAGACACCTGCTTCTTCCTTCTCTCTAGCTACTGTCCATGCCAAGTGCGCGGCTTCAAGGTCACTCACGAGACCCGAGAGGTAGAGCTGGGCCTCACGCTGCGCGCGAGGCTCCTGGCGCGGGTTCACAGTGAGAAGAAGTCCAGAGAGACATCCGTGTGGGACGAGAATGCGACCCTGGCGGTTTTTGTGAAACCGCTGCTTGTTGTCGCGGTAGCTCCGTGGAGGCATCTCTTTACTCTCTCTATATATATATATTCACCTATCAGGTGACTCCAAAACAAAATGATAACAATCATAAAAAAAAAAAGAAGAGGATAAAGAGAAAGAAAGGAAGAAGGGAGAGATGAAACATGAATAAAATACGTTTCATTTTTTTGGCAATAGGAAGTCCGTCTAGTGGAGCACAACGGATGCCCTTACAAAAGTTGTATATAGAAAGAATATGGAGTCCTCTTTACTCAATGCTTGCTTTTTAATTCCTTTTTTTTTCTATTATTTACACGTTCATCGTGGAAACAATCTTCACACTCCCTTCTATCTCTAGATAGGCTCAAATAACGATTTATCATCTGCAAGTCCTCTCTCTCTCTTTTTTTATGTTTCTCTACTACCTTCACATGAATGAAAAGGAAGAAGGTAACTTTTCCCTTTTTTTAAAAGAACAACTGTTTGTCATGACAATGAGATGAGATGACAACAACAACAAGAAAAAAAAAGCAAGGAAAAGTAATATATATATATGTATAGCAACAACAGAGATAGAAAAAAAGAGGAGGCAATAATTCCATCGCTTGAGTGATTGGTAATAGCAAACTTGGCAATAAAAAATAAAAAGATAATACACATATATATGGCTTCCCCAGTTCGCCCAGTCTAAACGATCAGCACTCGAAAATGCTGTGGTGATGGACATCTACGTCCACATGCTGTGCTGCACACAGTAAAAAAAAAAAGAAGGGAGAGCAACGAATCAAAAAGAAAAGATGTATTAGATCTATATTAAAGAAAAGAACATCTAGTAAAGGTGAATTGATTATATTGCTAAATTAAATGAATCTATATCGGATGAACATATATATGTATGAGGGGGAAGAGAGAGAGAGAGAGATCTATTGCTTCGGTGACCTTTTAGCCGCTACTCTCTTCACTTATTGTCTTTCTCCCGCTCTCGCTCTCTTTCACTTCGCTTATTTATTTATTTTTTCTTTCAATCTAGTCTACCCTTCATTACTCTCAACCTCTCATTCGAGTGATCGGGGCTCTTCCTCTTCGCCATGGCCGCCCCCTGTGGCGGCAGCAGCAACAGCCGTGTGATGAACGAGGACGGCGCCGCCACCACGCCGTTGAGCGTGCATAGACGGCAGCACTGTCTGCTCATGAGCCGCTGCCGCTGTAAACGCTGAAGACAACCGCCTTGCAAATTGCAGTGGCTCTGGGCGACGCGGAGATGGGCTGAAAGGGGTGGCAGCAACAACAGCAGCAGCAGCAGCAGCAGCCGTAACGGGGTAGGTACTGCTGCGTGGACCACAAAACTGCTTCTGCTTAGGGGCACTCACAGGAACAGACGGAGTGAGTACGACTGCTGCTGCTGCTGCTGCTACTGCCGCTCTCGGAGTTGGTCGAGAGGGCTCACCGGTTGTTAGGGGTGTGCACGGGAACAGTACTTGCGCTGGTAGCCGTTGCTGCTGCTGCCGTTGCGGGGTTTGAGTGGTATTGCCGACATACAAGAAACCAGGCGATGTGAGTCCCGCTGCATGTTGGGGTTGCTGCTGTTGGATAGATGGAGAGGGACTGGTGTCGTACAGAAAGAATCGCTGGCTGCAACTCCTCACACTGCCATTACACGCCCACAGTGGTTGAGCGAGGTAGCCACCACCACCACCTCCGCTCTCGCTGTGGTTGCGATGCTGATTCTCCACGTTTACAATCAACACAGGACTCCTGCTGCTGCTAGCTCCTTCACTCAGCGGTGGCGTTGGCGTCATCCCAGGTGAGGTGCACGCGCTTTCTGGAAATAGTTCACGTTGTGCACTAATGTCCGTCTTGTTATTGGCACTATATGCCCCACGAGTGTCGGGCATCGTCTGCGGAGTACTCAACTTCATCGGTTCTCCAGGGCTGGCGCGACGGCTGTTGGCGATGATCTGACGTTCTGGGGTTCGCCACGCATCCTCGTTGGGCACGATGAAGACACGCGTCTTCGGTTGCGGAGTCGTGTGGCGCCGCTTTTCATGAAGCACATCGTCTTTGGGGAACCAGTCATACTCCCCTTGAATGAAAGAGGACGAAGGAGAGGGTTGGGCAAGGCCCGGGCTGTCACCAGATCGATGATCATCACGGCGACGGCGTTCTGGCTGAGAATGGCGTTGATGGCGATGGTGATGATGATGCTCCATGAAGTTTTGTAACGGATTCATGTCCTTGTATTGCCTGGGCTGCTTCTCTTGGCTAGCGTGCTTCTGCTTCGCTTTCTTTGTGCGATCCACCGCGTCACCTTTGGTGCTCTTTTTAAAGTGTCCAAAGGTCATCTTTGCCTCCTTCTTTACTCCCCCGTTTGCTTTTCTATCTCTCTCTCTCTCTCTTTCTCTCTCTCGATTTCGCAATGATTGCTGCTACGGGTTATACTACGGCGTTCGAGGGGCGGGACCTTTCTCTTTTGTCGTTTTCTTCCGTATCACAACTATGGTAGGTAAAGAACACTGATAGAGAAGATAAAGGAAAAAGGAAAAGAGAGAGGGGCAATCTCAAGAAAACGGGCAGTTACGCAAATAAAAAAAAGAAAATGAAAATGAATATAAATTTAGTACGAAAGAGTGTGAGTAAATACAGGGGATGTGGGTATTGGTGAAAATAAAAAATAAAAATAAGATAACAGAAAAAAAAAAAAGCGTGTGTTCCGTTTGAGTTAGGTGAAACAAGCAAAATGCAAAAGGTTGATTGTATAGATTTCTATATATATGCATATATGTATGTGTGTATGTATATGCACTCCCTTTTCTTCTTTCTTCTTTCTTATTCCTCAAGATAGTTTGTGTTCTATTCTGTCGTGACGTGACGTGAGGAGTGTCGTAAACAAGAAGGACTTGCATATACGACAAAAAAAGGGGGAAAGAGAGAAAAGAAAAAAAAAAGAGAGGATTGAGTGACAAGTAGTTTATTTTTTTTAAAAAAAAACACACACGCAAAGCAACCACCACCACCTACACAAAGCAACAAGGCTAGCTAATGCTAGAGAGCGAAACTAAAAGATAGCTAGCTTCTTCCTTGCGTTGTTCTCAGCTCAAAAGGTAGGAGTGAGAGTCAAAGTTCTATCAATATATATACATTTTTGTGTGTGCGTTTTTCTACCGTACATGCATATGTAAACCAGCTCTCCCTCTCTTCCCACATGCGTGCACGCGGTAAAGAGAAAGATAATGAGAGAGAGAGAGAAAATGAAGAAGAAAATAAGTAACCACATCACAATGCCAACGCACTCCTCTCTACTTCCTTACCTTCCTATGTTCATAATCTCCTTCTATATATGTATGTATGTGTGCATGTGCTGATTGTATTTTCAGATGTAGTATGCGTTGGCACTGTGTCTTTTTTTTTTTCTAATGATAAGGAAGAAAATAAATAAACGAAAAGATCAACTAACAAAGTAAGCTATCTGTTCTTCTACACCATTTTTGTGTCTAATAATTCATGTAGTGTTCAAACATTTTCATGTCAGACACACACTCACTTTTTTCATCTCGCACTCCTAGCCCCCCCTTTTTCTCTATGTACGCAACTGCATGACACGGTGCGCGTGTGTTTTGGTGTGGGTGTGGATGTGGGTGCGCAAGCTTGACAAAGTATTTGTGAAAGGAGAGAGAGAGACACTTCATGCTTTATCGACACACAACAGCAATAAAAATAATAATAATAATAATAAATCATTGCTAGCTACCAACACGCGCATCTATATACAAAAATACAGTTTCAATTGCTCATTGTCACGCTCTAAATGTAATAATAATAACAAAACAATAATCATATAGTCAAAAGACACACACACACACGTCGATTTCTCCTCTTCACTCTCTTTTTATATCCACTTTTGCGCTCATCACTCTCTTTCTCTCTCTCTCTCTCTCTCTTTTTTTTTTTTTTTTTTACTGTTGCTCATCCTTCTCATCCCCCCCAAGAGCAGCAACCATATATGCTTTTTTTCTTTCAAGAACAACAACAAAAAAGAGACACCCACCAACAGAGAAGAAAGGAGAAAACAACAGGATGAATAATAATGATAACAAAAAAGGAAATAAGAATTGATATTCTAGTTCATAGCCTTGACAATACTGATTGCTACCACACCAAGAACTGCCAAGAGGCCAAGTCCGACCTTCACTATCACACCTTCCACACAGGCACACTCGGCGAGAAGCACCACGAGACCGATGAGGCCCGCGGTTGCCGTACGGCGCGAGTGGCGGGGCATGAAAGCGCTCGTCAGCAGCAGGCACACTGCACCAACGAGGGCAAACATCTCCGCCTCAGAGAAAATCGTATTGAAGGCACCGCCGGCGCCGACATACGCACCGACGGTGAACAAGCAGGGGAGTTTGCGCTGCTTCATCACATACTCAGCGCGAGAGTAAGCAATCTGGGAAAAGGTTGCCGCGCGCATGTTCTGAGCGTCGAAGCCGGCAGCCTTAGCAGAGCCCCACATCGTCACACGGCCCTTGTTGGAGAAGCTGAAGGCGGGCAGAGCAAGGAGCGCAACAAGAAACACCGCGACGGTGGCCACAGAGCGCCAAAGCATGCCCTCGCGCCGCATCTGTACCTCCTCAAGAAGAGTCTCGCGGTTATCAGCGTACCACGCTTGGAAAGCCGGTCGCTCATACAGGGCCTCGAGCGACGCACGAGTAATATCGCTGGCTTCGTACTGGCGCGAGCGGTGGTAGCGGCTGAAAAGGTGACGCACGTGCTGCTCCATCATGAGAACCTTCGGCTTCGGGCGGTAGTAGACCTCACCAGAGGCCATGGCCTCCGCAAGGGCCGGGTCTGCCGCCTGCGCACACGCAGAGCGAGCGGGAAAGTAGTTACTGCGGATAGAGGTCACCCAGAGACTGGCACGTGCGGCGGCGTTCGGCACAGCAAGCTTGAGTTGCTGGCCGTAGACCATGAGGTAGTTGCCAGGGTTGATGGAGGGGCTGCAGGGTTCAACGATGTCTTCGTCGTCACTAGAGGAGGAAGAGGAAGGCGGACTGCGGCTCTTCCTACTGCGGGGGCTCTTGCTCTTAGGTGGAGTTGTTGCTGTTGCTGCTTGTGAAGCGGAAGAGGCACGACTACCGCTGCTAGCACGACCACGTGGCGATGAGGAGGAGCGGTGCGGCGTGGCTTCGCGCTCCGCAACCTTAGCAGCCCTGTGCTCCTTGCAGCGCTCACGGCAGCACTTGTACTGTTCGACTACGCGCACGCTAAGCCACGCGAGCAGAGGGTTCAGCACAAACATGTAGAGCGGAGTGAACACACACGCAAAACATATTGCGTAGTACGCTGCCGTCTTGTTGGCAAAGATAAACAGGAACAATGAGCGGCTATCCATGTTGAGCATCATCTTTTTTTTTTTCTTCAAAATGTATAGCCTTTCTAAAAATTCCCCTCTAACAGTTTTAAAAAAAAAGTTGTAGAAAAAGAAACAGTCTCTCTAAAAACAACAACAACAACAAGCAAGCAATCTATTAGCTGTGTCGTGGACCAATACAATATTTATAATAATAATAGCCGTAAATATTCTGCTAAGTGTGCCCCCCCTGGGTGTAACGAGACCGAATGACGTGCCTACACACACACAGAGAGAAATCACAAGGAAAAAAAAAAAGAAGTCGCGCTTGTAACCTTTAATAATGATAATAATAATAATAATAATAACAAAGGACAAAATAAAAAGAAAAGAGAAAGAGATACATGTTTTTTTTTCTTTCTTTTGGAAAGAGATTGTGCGTGTACATAAAGGATGGATTCGATGTCACGAAGATGAAGTAGACGCAGATTGCCATGATACATATATACCACATGCGTATATATAGAAGATAAGAGAGAAGAAAAAAAAAAAGAAAAGAGAAAGGCGATGAGGCCATCGACAAATGCTCTGCTTCTTGCTTTTTTTTTCGAGGAGTTAAAGAGAGTTTTCATTTTGACATCTAAATCATAAGTAATGAATGAAATAAGAGAAATATTGATATAAAAAAAAGTAAGAAAGATAAGAGAAAGGGGCTTAGAAAAGCAAAACATAAAAGGATTTTGTTTTTTTTTACATGACCACTGCTAACACAATAATGATCATACACCCTGGGCATTTTTTTCTTCCCCTGCGCTCTCTCTCTCTCTCCCTCAACTTCCTTCTTCTTCATCTTCTCGATGGTGTTGCGACTTCAATGTTTTTCTCTTTTTCTCATTTTTTTTAAAAATATTTACGTTTAAAAATAGAATAATCACACCTACACAATTCAATGCTCAGATACAAAGCTTTTAACAAATACATAAAAAAATAAATAAATATATTCTCACAGACCCACAAACAAGCAAGCAAACAAACGAAAAGAAGCCAGGCATAAAAACGAAAAAAAGCAGATAACAAAAAAAACAAAAATGTATGTTCCTTCTACATAATCATGTCCTCATCGACAGTGTGTACAAGCTTCGGGCTGTACCCCAGCGCGAGTAGGTCATTCCTCACGCTACGCTGCATGACTGGAGGGCCACAGATCGCAATCAACATGTCCTTCGATGGCGGGGGAAGCTCCTTCTGCAGAGTAGGACGACCAACATAGCCTACGCCACCAGTCCACCCCTCAGATGGGTTGTTGAGTACGAAGTGACACGAGAACTTATCGGGGTTCTCCTTCGTGTACGTGCTGAGCAGCTTGCGGTATGTCAGTTCCATCTCGTCCTCTGCCGCATAGACCATGTGCACAGACTCAAAAGTGTCCACGTATGGACGGTTGAGCGCAGCGCGGATGAGCTGCAACATCGGCGCGACGCCGCTGCCTCCGCAGATAAGACCAAACTTTCTGATGACTGTGCGCTTGTAGCTGAGTTGCTTCTTGACGGGGTTCATGTCAATCTTCAAACCGCCGCAGGACTTGAGCTCTAGACTGTCACCTGGACGCATGCTGTTGATCCACTCCCGCAGGTTGCCCTTGTCGCCACGCGCGAGAACAGAAATACAACCTTTATCATCTGGGAGAGTGATGGGGCTGTAGTAGCCGATGAGCTGCTGACCATCCCACTCACCGCGGATGCCAATAAACTGACCAATCGCAAGACCAGAGGTCTGCAAGGCACCAGGCAGGTTGAAGCGCAGCACGCGGGAGCCGATACCAAACTGATCGCCCTGGCGCACCTCACGCACCACCACAGGAGCCCACTTGTCCTCACACAGGGCAGTCTTATTCTTCTGAAGGATGGTGGCAGCGCGGTCGCCGGCGATCTTACCGAAGACGACGCACTCCAGCAACGAGTTACCACCGAGACGGTTGCCGCCGTGGACTCCACCGGTGACCTCACCGGCGCCGAGGAGGCCCAGGATGGGCTTCGGCTCACCGAAGATGTTGTCACGGTTGTGGCGCTCCATGAGGATCTCCGCCGAGGGCGAGATGAGGCAGCCACCCATGGTGTAATGAATGGATGGAGTGACGTAAGCCACGTAGAAGGGTCCCTGAGGACCCAACACACACGGGTACACCATCTTACCAGTAAGGGGACACGTCGTCTTCTCTGTGCTAAGGTGCTCATAGGTGTCGAGGGAGCTGCAGAGGGTGTCATGGTCACATCCAATGAGCTTCGCCAGCTCCTCGGTGTTCTCGACCTTGGTGAAGAGGCCCATCGTGTTCCAGTAGTATCCGAGGGAGTTCTTACCAAAAAGTTCGGCGGCACTCTCGTTAAGAACACAGTAGGCGAACATGCTACCATCAGATCCAGGGTACTCGTTCTGCTGAGCAATGATAGCTTGAGAAACGACAGAGCGAAGGTCGAGCTCGTTGATGAAGCGCTCACCGCTCTTGTTGAGCAAGATACCGCCAGCGCCGCGAAGTGCCTCGGGGCCGAGGTACTTGGTGCGGTTTGCAGGATCCTTGGGGTCGACGAGACCAGTCGGATGCAGCTGCACCTTGTCCATATCCACAAGCTGCACGCCGAGCTTACGTGCCATCTTGACGCCATCGCCAGTGGCGAACATGCCGTTGGTCGTTGGTGTACCAAAAAGCTGTGGCGCGTATTCACGGAGAAGCGAGTTGGCGGCCTGATCGTTAGAGAAGCCGCCCGTGGCGAGAACAACGGCGTCCGCAAAAAGGTCCATCTCCGTTGCCCGCGGGTTCGACGTGTCCTTGTACCGCACCCCCAGCACACGCACCTCTGAGGTGCCATCCGGCAGTGTGGTAGACTCATGCATCAGGTCTGTGACGCACGTCTCAGTGAGAATGGTCACCTTGCCCTGCAGCTTCGTGCGAATATGCTTTTCAAGGTGCTGCATGATGGTGTAGCCAACAGGGACGGGTGTGCCATCCTTCGTATCTGGCGCACGGTGGCAGCGCTTGCGGCTGGCGCCACCAAGCTGGTAGAGCACCGTGAGAGGGATGTCGTATTGAGTAAGCCACTGAATGGCATCGGCGGACTTGACAGAGAGCGTACGGACGAGACCCGGGTCGCAGTTGCCACCTACGCCGGAGAGGTATGTGTCGCGCTCGAAGAGCTTGCAATTATCGTGCACGCGCTGCTGCGCCTGAGCTCTCGTGCCCCACGCGTTGATGCCCGAAGTCGCCTTGGCGCTGTTACCGCCGAGTGTGGAGTCCTTCTCCAGCAGAATGACCGTCGCACCGCAATTGGCCGCCTCGATGGCAGCGGCTTGTCCCGCAAGACCACCGCCGATGACGAGGACGCGGGCGGGAAGGGAGCCGGCAATGCGCTCAGCGCGCCGCTGCGGGCTCTCCGTTGCGATCTCGTACATGTGAGCGAGTCTCTCGCCGTCCCGGATGTACGCAGCGTAGTCCGTGACCCGGTTGCAATCTCTGCGGTAGTGCTCCATCATGTAGCGCACGCGGCCTGCGTCCTTCTTGATGAGCGCAGCAGTCGCAAGAGCGTCGGCGTACATACAACTGTAGCACTTCACTGACACCTGCGCGAGATCCTCCATGCTCGGACGAAGCAGCTCACGTGTCTGCCAGTCGTATGTGCTTGTCACGAGGGCACCGCCGAGAGCGGCAACGGAGATGAGGTTCTCGTAGTCGCCGCTCGTGCACACCGCCTCCCATCTCAAGGGCATTACGCGCAGCAAGGCGACGTCCTGACCGTCTTCAGGAACTTTGTCCAGCACTGTCTTCGCCGTCGAGGTAGCCTTACGAGGTCCGTTCTGAAAGACGGGCTGAGGTGAGCTGGAGACATCGGTGGCGCCCTCTTCAGGCCCTTCCAACTTTTCGCCGTTGCATTCCCCAGCAGCGTGCCCCTCCGTCCCTTCTTCTGAAGCCTTCTCTGCCCAGGTCTCCATGAGAGCCGCCAGCGTGGGTGGACGCGCAAGGCCAATTGCCCATGGCTGACGCTGCACGTTCACGCCAGAGGCTCTGCAGTCGCCCCCCCATTCAAAAAGAACATCCGCAAAGCCCTTTGCGTTGAGACCTTCCACGACGCAGTCCACGGTGTAGCCCTTGACGACACCGCCAAGATCCAGCGCCGCGTCGCGGTGCTTGCGGGCGATTGTGCCCTCCTTGAGGTCGATAGTAAAGGAGTTGTGCAGAGTGAAGCGGTCTGCCTCTGCAGGGGTGATCTGCAAGTCTTGTGGCCTTGCGTGTGGGTTCTGCGCTGCTTGACGAAGTTTCTTCACGAGAGGCCCCGTAGCAGGATCAAAGCAGCCGCCGCTCTCGCGGTTGACCTCGACACAGCACTCCATGACCTTCTTAAGGTGCGTGGACATGGCATGCTTCTTAAGCAGCGGCAGTTGATTTACCTCTGAGACTTCACTTTCGGGGTTGAAGTGGTTCAGAAGATTGTTGGCGACTTCGAAGCACTCTGCGAGCACCTTTCGGGCTGTCATTTCGGCGACCTGATGCGTGGCATCATCAACGTTATCAAGTGCAATGCACAGGGAGTACGGCACGGTGTGGATCAAGTCGGAGAGCCTCACCACGGTACGCTTGGAAAGCACCTGCTCTGGATAGTTGGAAGTGAGCATCTCACGCGCAATGCGGTCGCGCTCCTTGGCGGCTTGCTTGGGGTCGACCACGACGACTGAAGCAGCGGTGTGGGTATCGACCGGGGGTGTGGCGCAGTAACGCACTTGGAAAAGGGAAGCGGTCATGGCACTTGCGGAGCAGGCAAAAATCGATGAAGACGACAAGGACATACCATGAAATGGCTTGGAGGCCATCCTGCGTGCGCAGGAACGAGCTGCACGTGAGGAAAACATAGTTGCAGATTACGTTTCCTTTCTTAGAAGGCTTTCTATAAGCCTTTCACTTGTATATATGTTTTGGGTTGAGGATGATACGTGTCTCTGCGTGTTCACGTTTTCTTTTGAGGCGCTATATATGTATTTGGGGAGAGAAACAAGACAACAACCAAGCTGTGTATATATCTTTATGTACTATATGTTATTCTTTTGGAGGTTGTTTTAATTTTTTTTTTCCTCTTCTCCTTTCCCTTCTGTTCCTTTTTTTTTTCTTTTTTTCTTATTTTCCTCCTTCTTAAAAGTAATCAAAAAGGCAATAAGCAAACAAAGACGGCTAGATTTTTAATTTCTCTCTCTGTTGTTATTACTTAATAAAAATAAAATAAATAAACTTTTGATGATGGCTAGAAGGGAGGTGTAAGAATACAACAAACAAACAAACAAATAAACAAACAAACAAGGAAGAGATGATGATTTCTCCTCACTTGGGTGTTTGTTTGCGTTGACAGATAATGTTTATTTTAAGTGCTCGCCAACTTTTGTTTACAACTGTACTTCTTCTTCCTCGTGATTCTTCTGTGTTTGTTTTGCCCTCCTTTTTTTTTCTTTTATTGAAGAAGAAGAAGAAAGTTTGCTTGTTTATCCGATTTTTTTTTTCCCTCAAGATAAAAAAAATGAATAAAATGATAGTGAAAGTTAACACTTGATAAAAAAAAAAAAATGTAGTGTGCAGAAGAAGAAAAAAGAAAAAAAGAAAAGAAAGAGACAAAGGGAAAGTACACAAGAACGTAATATGCTTAGAGCAGATGTAGGCCAAATGATAAAACTTCCTCGCTCCTTTTTTTTTCTCCTTAGAAAGAAAACAGCAACAACACAATTCCTTTCAATATACAGGAAACAATTATAAAATAACTACGTATATATATCAATATCTATCTATCTAAGAAAAGAAAAGAAGAAAGAGAGAGAGACGTAGGCAGAATCTAATGGTAGCAATCAAACGACAGCAACAACAACAACCACAAAAAAAGAATGCATGCAAAAACACGAATCCCTGATATGATGTCTAATCAACAACAAAAAAAAATGGATTAGTGATGCATACGTAGAAGCATTTCCTGCCCTTCTCTATTTATTTCTTCTTTTTAAAGTATGTGAGAGGTGGATCATCTTTCCCTCAAGCAAACAAAGTCCTTTTTGCGTTTTAAATATATAAAGAGAGGGGAGGACTCCGATGATCTTATAAGTAACAATCTCACAATGTATATATATATATATATAGATACATACCACTTCCATGTAAAGGAATATGTAAGTACATACTCCCTCTCTTTACATGACTGGCACACAAAGCAACAACAATAATAATAATAAAAAAGAGGAGTTTCATAACACTCAACGGACATGCCCGCCTCAATTACTCAAAATTTATTAAAATGAGCGTGACGAAGAAAAAAAAAGGAAAGAAAAAAAAAGAGAAAAAAAAAGGAATACAAAAAAAAAAATGCTAGCGATTGAAAGACAAAATTGCTAGTCCCAAAGGAAAAAGTAAAAAAATATATAAAATTGGAGCTGGTGGCGTGTTCGCCCCATGCCTTTTTACCAAAAAAATAAAATAAAAATAAAAATATATATAAATGAACAAAAAAGTTGATGCCCTATTTCATGCAAAGCTCGAGCAACTTTTTCATTCAGTATTTCGCGAATATAGTAATAAATAAGCAAATATAAGCAAATATAATCAAATATAAGCAAAAAAACACAAAAAAAAATACGTAAGTATTGCACTCACCTAATGTATGCTGAACATACACATGCGCACTCCTAACTCTTTAAAGTAACAAAAACTTAAAACAACAACAATAATAATAAAAAACATTTCTCCACTACTCCATGCACTTTACTTTCTCTTCTCCCTTGTGATTGTTTCCACCCATGCTTTCCCTCACAACTATGGGATCGTACTCAGCACCGCACTGCCGCATCGATCGTGCGAGCCAGCATCGCGGCCGTTTCGGTGGTCAGTCCAGCCATGTTCGCGCGGCCCGTGAGGGTAATGAAAACGTTATGGTCCTGGCAGTACTGGCACTGCTCCTTGGTGAGGCCGAGAAAGGAGAACATGCCAATCTGCTTGATAATATGATCCCACTTGCCCGGGGTCTTGAGGCGGAGCAGCTCGTCGTACAAGAGGCGGCGCATGCGCTTGATGCGTTCCGCCATATCGATCAGCTCAAGCTCCCACTGCTTGCGGAGCTTGCTGTCAGTGAGAACAAGATGGGCGATGCGAGCGCCATAGGCGGGAGGACAGGAGTAATTGGCTCTGATGAGCGCCTCGAGGTTGCTCTTCACCGCCAGCGCAACGGCCTTGTTCTTCAACGACACACAAAGCACGCCCGCGCGCTCGCTGTACAATCCCATATTCTTAGAATACGACTGAGCACAAAGAAACTGAATCCCCCTCTTGGCAAAAAGGCGTGCCGCGTATGCGTCATTATCGAGACTGCCGCTTGCGTAGCCCTGATAGGCAGAGTCGAAGAACACCTGATGTTNCGAGAAGGATCTACCCCGGTAGGGTTGTGCGCGCACTGGTGCAATACAAAGATGGAGCCGCACGGAGCCGCCTTGATATCCGCCATCAGACCCTCAAAGTCAAGACCAATCGTCTTGGCGTTGTAGTAGCGATACTTACCAATGTGTTTATACCCAGCCTTTGCAAAGATCGCATGATGGTTAGGCCACGTAGGATCAGACAGATACACATGGACCTTCTCTTTGTCAAACGTGCAGGCGAGGAACTCCGCGCCAATGGACACAGCACCGGTACCGCTGATAGTCTGCACCGCGACAACCTCATCGGGCTTCACGTCGTCGCCGAAAAGGAGCCTGACAGATGCGTCAATAAAGGGCTGAAAGCCAGCCATAGGGAGGTACTCATAGTTGATGTTCATGCTGAGCAGCTTCCGCTCCGCTTCGCGTACCACAGCGAGCGGATGAGGATTGCCCTGATCGTCACGGTAAGCACCGATAACGAGGTTTGCCTTTGGGCCTTGCGCAGCAGCTGCATGGTAAGAAAGAGCAAAGATAGCATCTGGGGGCATAGCCGCGAGGTTCGCAAAGCGCTCAGGAGTCGTTGAAGTTGTCATTTACTTCTCTTCTTTTCCAGGTAAATATATATATATATATATATCTCAGTAGTAGTAGTAGTAGCCGTTTCTTTTTTTTTTTTTTCTCGTTGTAGTTGTTG
>JASANZ010001784.1:0-15104 GCA_030849805.1 Sergeia podlipaevii | reverse complement strand
TTCTTTACCGGCGATGCCTTCTTGGACTTCTGTGCTGCAGTCGAAGGCTTCTTTTTCTTTGGTAATGTAACCTTCTTACTAGCTTTTACTTTTGATGCCTTCGCTTTAGCCACTGCCTTCGTCTTCGCAGTCCTAGCCTTGGTTGCTGCCTTGATCTTGGATGCTGCCTCCTTTGCTTTGGCGGCCTTTATTCTCTCCTTGGCCTTCCTAGGCGCCCTCACCTTAGCCTTACCCACCCTCCCCTTTCCTGCCTTGCTGCTCTTCTTCTTTATCTTCGCCTTGCTGTTGTTGTGGCGGCGGTAGCCGCCATTTTTCCCCTTCACGAAATTTGTGTGCCGCCGCGCCGCTGCCTCCGCATCCGCCGTGGCATCCATGCCTAGTGGCTCACCGGAAGCCTCCACCATCTCCGCGGCGGCGACTTCGACATCAGCGATGCGGCGCAGGCCGTAGCGGCCAAAGAGTCCACCACCACCACTCTCAGGTTCTTCCTTCCCTTCCTCGCCATCTTCCCAGTCTTCCAGCGCCTGTACCGCTTCTCTTGCTGTCTTGGCAGATCTGACGCCACGCTCGCCCTTCCGCCTCGGTGCAACTGTCTTGCGGCCAGCCTCATCCACCCCAGCAACCGCAGCAGCAGCAGGCACCACTGTATCCAACGCAGCATCCACAGCGAAGGCATCGGCGGCGGCACTCCCGGTCTCGATTTCAGCGGCATCATACTCCGCGCTGGCATCTGCTGCTTCGTTTTGCATCAGGCCACTTCCTTCCATGAATTCGCTAGCGTGGGTACCCAGCGCGGCTGCCACCACGGACTCCCGCTCTTTGAGACCATTTCGAAATGCATTCAGCTCTCCTTCACACTCATGTCTCGCTTTAGCCAGTTCTCTCTCCGCCCTCAGACGAGTCAGAGAAGCCTTGAGAAGCTCCTCCTCCGCCTTGAGCTGATGCACACGTTGGCTATGGATAGCGGCCATAGCGGGACTGCTGGCGCCAGACAAGCGCTCTGCCGCCTCGCTCGCAGCAGCGGCTAGACGAATGCGACGTGCCTTGGTCATTACACGCATCTTCTTCTTACCGCTGGGGGTTAGCGCCTCCTCTCCAGCCTCTTGAAGATGGTGATGTAGCTGCTGGCCACTCACGTCAACGGCGACACCACTACGCCTGGGACTTGCAAACAGCGAATGGCTTGCAGACGGCATGTGGTCGCCGCTTCTCAGGCGACTGCTGCCCACGCCAGTGCCATACAAGCTATCAGCGAGGGCGAGTGTGTTGATGTCCGCCTCGTTCGATCCTTCCTCCTCGGCTGTTGTCGAGTTCGAGAAGCCCCCACTACCTGAGGAAGAAACCGGCGTGGAGTAGATCGCCACAGCGGTGGTGAATGCGCTACGGCACACCGCCGTGTAGCCAATCAGTGAGCGAAGCATGAGGTAGTTTTTAGCTTGAAGGGGGAGGGAATAAACTTTAAACAAGCAAAGTACTGTCTACCTTTTTTTTTGTTGTTGTTGTGCTGGGAAGCGCAAATGGTCTCTACAATTTAATATACAGATTCTCCCCTTCCTTTTCAACTGTATGTAAGTGAATGCTGCTATCTAAAGAGAATAATAATAATAAAAAAATGATAATAATATAAGAAACACACACACACACACAAGAAGAAAAGAAACAAAAAGACGTACAGGCCGAAGTTAATAGACCCCTTTATTTTTTCCTCCTGTGTATATGTGCCTTCACGTACGCGCGCGTGTGTGTGCGTGAGCGGTATTTCACAGACGTTCGCTCCCTTTTTCCTTTTTTTGTTTGCTGTTTTTTCTTCCTTTTTTCTTTCTTTCGTGTTGTTCTCGTCGACAAGAAATGAGAAAAACCCTCTTTTAATCAAAATAAAAAAAGAAAAGAAAAAAAGAAGAAAACATGCGGGTGAAGAAAGAAAAAAAAAAGATAACAACAGTAGTAGTAATAATCATAATCCATAAATAGAGAATAGAAAAATGTGCAAAGAAAAAAAAGAAAAAAGAAAAAACAAGCGAGCCCCAAATCTTTTTTATTTATCTCCGTCATCATGATGACTAAACAGGTTTTTTTTTTGTTTAGAAGATAAGTATTGATGTTTGCTCCTTTACGTTTAATTTGAATGTATATTTCGTTGTGACGCACGCTCGCAAATGAACGTGTTGTATGTCGCGTGCACAATCACCGCGTCTTTCACGTGTGTGTATATATCTCCGGTCGTATTGGTTCCACTAGAAGGGAAAATATGAGCAAGTAACACACGTACGCACACACACACACACACAGAAGCATAACTATCGCAAGACATAATAGTAATGAGCAAACAGAAGAAGATAGAATAAATAAAAAAGGGTGAAGAGAGAGAAAAAACACAACCCGATCGAACAACCAACACAACAACAACTACGTTTCACTTTGTGTGTGCGCAGCAACTCCACTATTTACTATCCGTCATCGCCATTACTCATCTACTGCATTTTTTTTTTTTTTTTGTGTGTGTGTGTGTGGGGGGAGGGGGGGGGGAAGGTCGTAGACTAAATGATCACAAAGAAGAAGAGAAGAGAAGAAAAAGAAAAGAAGAAAAAAAAGAGATTTTCTCATAAATAATGTAGTAGTCGTAATGATCGCCTCGTCATCTTTTTCGTTGTTGTCGTTGTCGTTGTTGTCGTGTCTGTGCATATATTTCCCTGATGACCTCCAATATATATATATATATTTCTCCAGTACCCTATTATTATTATTATTATTTTTTCTCTTCGTTTTCTCACACTGCCTGGAGGTTAATGGCGCTCTGCAACACAGAAGAACACACCAACACACGCAAGTCAGCAAAAAAAAAAAGAAGACGGGAGGGGGGAGAGAGAAGAAAGAGAAGAGAGAAGAGAGCCTGTAGAATGCAATATTCAAACGTACACAATAGTTGAGCGCAACAGAGAGAGCAAGAAAATAAAGAAATAAATAATAATAGTTTGATGCTGAAAAACAACACAAACAAAAAATAAAATAAAATAATTTGCTAGTAATAGATAAAGCAACCACAATAAAAATAATGCCCCCTTCTCTCCTTCATTCTCCATTGATTGCCTACACAATCATAGCAGCCATCCATAAGACGCGCAAACGTAGCTATTCGTTCCGTAGCTAGAACTTGAGAATAATAATAATAATAAAGTTTTTAGTAAACAAATAAGATAGATAAATAAATATATGGTGCGTCAACATGTAAAAAAAAAAAGGAAGGGAGACAAGTAGACCGCAGCACAGCAGCAACAAACGCAACAAAAACAAAATAAAGTACTACTACCAAAATGCCACGTACAGAGAGCCAAATAAGCACATAGTAGCAACTGTAAGTTAAAAAAAGAAAGAAAGAAAGGAAAAGGAAGTTAAAGAATCTAACGCACTCACTTATACGCACTGAAGAAGAAGAAGAAAAAAAAAGAATAAAAATAAAAATAAGAAATGAACACTCACACATGCACTCGCAAGCGTAGTGGAACCCTCCGCTTTTTTTTGATGACAATACTAAGAAATGAAAATAATAAATAATAATCTCTTGAGTCTGAATATTATATAATAAAATAAATAAATATATATATAAATGCAGCTGCGACTGCGATGTAAGATATTTAAATATATATATATATATATTTATAGCACTGGATGTGATGGTGAATAGCTTCCAAAAAGGGGAAGAAATGTATGTACAGCTGTTTCTGCGAGTGAACATGCAACGCATTTTTTCATTTCCTTCTTTGTCTACTTGGCCGATGTAATCGGCGGGGGACCACCACCACCACCACGACAAGATGTTTCGTTCGCCGCCGCTGCAGCTTCCGCCTCTTCCTCTTCAGCGATTGCCTGCTTCATCAGCAGCATTTTATACTCCTCCTCCAGCCTCCTTTTTTCCTCAAAGTACACGGGGCGGTAGGGAGAGGCATGCGCAGCGTTCATGGCCAGACCCGCGTTGATCCACGGCGAGAACATCTGAATATACAAGTTCGTTGCGACAGAGTAGCACAACATCACACCAACCGCAAAGAGTAGGAACATCCAGAACTTACCCGAGTCGTAAAGAGCGTGTGCGACGTAGAGGCACCAGTTAGAACCTGCCAGGTTGTGCATCTCAGAGTAAATAAGTTCGATTACTGGGATCACAATGATCTCCGCAAGCACACCGAGCGCAAACAGAATCATGTAATAACATACCATTATACCCACACGTAGGTCACACACCAGCACAAGCATGGTGAAATAGGTTTCACCATAGTCCTCGACGCCGCCACTCTTGTAAGAATAGAGATCCTCATGTCTGGCTGCGGTGTAGATGATAAAGAAAAAGAACAGGGCACCCTCCACAGCGCCATCGAGCAGGCACTTGGCGATGTATGGAACCGAGAAGTACATGTTCTCACGAGCCAGTGGCGGGTAGAGCAGTGGAAGCGACTCCGCAAGCTCGTCGTCGACATCCTTATCAAGAATACCGATCATGAGAGGTTGCAACGAACAAAAGAAGATACTGAAGATAGCCAGCAGCCACGAATCCATTAGAGTTTGTCCAGAAAAACCCGAATAGAAGCTATAAAGAATAAGACCAACGGTGATGATGACATTCTTGTAGATGCTATACACAATACAGTGCGCTTCACGGAAAAAAGAGAAGCGGCCATGCACCATGAGGAGACGCTTGAGAAAGCGAAACTTGGGGATGGCGTAGTCACTCGCGAGCTCAGCCTGTGAGCCTTCCAGACCCATGATTCCAACCCCGATTTTGCTTTCTTGAATCATAGAAACATCGTTCGCGCCGTCACCGATGGCGAGGGCTACGGCCTTGACGTTCCGCTGGAACATACGCACGATCTCCGCTTTCTGCAAGGGGGTCATGCGGCAACACACCGCGCTTCTGCACCGCGTGCCAAGTGTAAAAAAGCGATGGCAGCGGCTGTGATCCGAAAAGATAAAGTCCAGTGTCTTGCCATCTACCACCAGCACCACAGTGTTGGCCCCATGTTCGCCATGCCTTCGGTCACAAAGTGCCTCTGCGGCTGCAAGTTGGTTGTCGATGCAGTCCTCCTTGAGCTTGCGGAACTGCTGCAGGCGCTGCTGCTCCGATGCTTCTCCTTTTATTGCCGTGGCGGTTGCTGCGCTGACGGCAGTTGTTGCTGTGACGTCAACTGTAGAGTTCGTCATGGTTGTTGTCGTCGTCGCTGTCGCGCTACTACCCATGAAACCGTTCGGGGTCGGCCCCGGAGCTGCAGGTTTCTGTGACTGCTGCTGCTGCTGCTGATTCTTCTGTCTTACCTGCGCGTCAACTAGCGCCGCTTCTTCGCCAATTATGTTGGTAATGTCCAGGTGGCAGACACAGTCCTCGCCGTACTCGCTCGACACAAGCCCGCTGGTATGGGCAATCGTCACTGCGGTTTCTCTCTTATCACCTGTCAGCATCCAGACAACAATCAACGCCTTGGACAGAAAGTCGAGCGTTTCAGGCACTCCATCCTGCAGCTTGTCCTCGACCGCGGTTGCGCCGATGAGGTCGATGTTCTTCTCGAGCAGCGCATACGCCTCGTGCACCCGCTCGCTGCGCTCATGCAGACTGCACTGTGCGGCATTGTTAATTGGCAACCATGCACGTACCTCCTCTTCCGGCACGTAGCGCTGTCCCAGAATAAGCGTACGCAAGCCATTCTTCGCCATCTTCGTCATATGGTCCAACATTGCGGTCTTCATCTCTGCATTTTTCGGATTGCTCGTGTTCACGATTTCAAGCATGCTGCTATCCGCTCCCTTTGTAAGAAGAAGATAAGGGTGAGTGTTAGCCTTATGTGCAGTGGAGTAACGCTGCTGCTGCTGTAAGTCATCCTTTTGGCCCTCGTGAGCGGGCTCTCGTTCCGGAGGAGTATGCTCTCTGCGCGTGTGCTTCGTAGTAGTCGTTGCGTCAGCGCCGCCACTGCTGTTGCCTCTGGCGGTTCCCAGGAGTTGGGGGCTCGCTGCGCGTCGTGTGTGAGTGAGCGGCATAGGACTCTCTTCGCGAGCTGGCCCGCTCCATGCGCAAGATGGCTCTCCTCCGTAGGGCTCATGCCCCAGGCGTGGGGTGGCGGCGGCAGTCGGGGCTCCAACAACACGCGCTGGTAGAGAGCCCGAGGACGAATCGGATAACGAAAGCGGATCACGCTCGATGTCTGAGGCAGCAGTCACAGGGTCACTTCTGGCAGCAGAATGAGAGCCACGTTCCCTTCCTTGTCCATTGCTCTTTCCCTCGTCCCCTTGCTGCTGCTGCTGTGCCTTCTGTCTCTCGCACTCCTCAAACCTGGTCGCGTCTCTGTAGTAGCTACTCTTATGCACGACAGCGGACTGCGCGTGCTCGGTAGAGTCGCCATCAGGGTTGCGCTGGAGCAGAATGCTCATCAACTTGCGCTCCGGGGTAAACTCAAGCTCCGCGATGATGTCATAGCACATGACCGAGCCCATTACTTTTACGTACATTTGCTTGGCCGTGCGCTGGTAAAGTTCGAAGCCATTCTCGCGTGCCGCGGAGACCAGCGCAGTTTCATCGAGTGACTGCCCTTCATACATCTTGTCTCTCTCAATGAAGGAGTTGAGCATGGCGCTGAGGGATGCCTGTTGCTGGTGCTGTGAAAGACCTTGCATAGACGCATACTGTGAGGTGCGCTGTTGATGAATGGCGTTGAGGTTGTACCGATTGTAGTACCACCCAGCACTGCCTGTACGTCCGTGCAAATCGGCTGGGTAGCTCGGTATACTTCCATGCTGGCTGCGTCCATGAAGATCAGCTGCAGCACCGCCACCACCAGTGTCCACTGCACCACCGATACTGTTGATGGCACGGTGCGGTGTATACGCAGTCACCTTGGACGACCTCTGTTTATCATTCTTTTGATGCTTTTCTTTGTTACTCACGTTGTTCTTGCAGGATACGATTTGAAGTTGTACAAGTGGCTCGTCGCTGTTGCCGCAGTCATCGCCGTTGTTGTCGTGGGGCAGGGCGTCGGCTGCAGCTGAGTCCCAGCTGAGCGTACCCTGATGCAGACCGGTGGTGCGCGGTGCAGAAGGGACGGCATTTGGAATAAAGAAGTGATTTCCGCCTGGGGAAACACCAGCAGGGACGAGCGGACTAACAAGCGCCGAGGACGCACTCACGGTGTGGCTGTGGGTAAGGATAGGCACTGATGTCGTCGCGCTGCCGCTGAAGGTGTACTGGTGGTGCGTAGGTCTCTCATGACCGCCTTCAACTGGATACTGCGCGCTCTCCTGCAACATTGCCGTAGTGCGTTGATTCTCCTCCTTTTTTTTCTTCTTCTCCTCCCTCTTGTGGTTAGCGGTGCCAGATGATGAAAAGACGATATCGTCCTTCCACTCGCTGCTTTCCTCTTCGCGTTGATGGTAGTGATGACGATGTTCGTAGTGGTGGTGGTGCTCCTCTTTCTTCTTCTCCTTCTTCCTTTCTCTCTTCCGTCGCCTTTTGGCCTCCTTGGGGTCCTCATCATCTTCCTTCTGAGCCTCTTCTCCCCCAGTCGTGTCCACTGGTACTACTGCATCAAAGCACACGACGGAGTGACACAGAGAAAGTGCACGCAGGTACTGAAACACTGCGTCCTTCTCCACCTCCTTCTCGGTGATGGACGCCTCGCCAAAGGTCCACGTCTTCTCCACCTCCCCTCTTTCTCCTTTCCTGCCTCGGGCTGCGTTCTTGCTGCCACCAGTACTAGGAGCAACACGTCCTCGAGTACTTGTGGCTTGCATCGCGGCCAGATCCTGCACGTTGACAAGCGAATTCTGCAAAGGAATATCAGAGTGACTGACACCACTCTTGATGAGGGGGAGGGTATTGGGGGCGGTGGTGGCGCCGTCATCGGCGGCTTGCCGAAAGTGAACCGAGGCTGATAAAAAGTTATCAGAGAAGGCACCGCCGCCACCACCAGATAGAGAGTGTGCGCCGGCATTGATGCTGGACGCGCGGTCAAATAGGGTCTTGTGACGTCCGTTGTTGATTGCGTTCTGAAGAAAAAGACAGCCAAGACCACCGGGTTCTTCGCGCTCGTCATGCAAGTGCCCAGAGATGTATCCTGCCACGAAGGTCATGAGATTTTCCGTCAACGTACCGGTCTTGTCGGTGAAGATGTATCCTACTTGTGCGAGCTGGGTGTTAAGCTCGGATGTTTTCGGTCGAGCCTTTTTGAGAGTGCCGGAGAACTCGTCGTACACGGCCATGCGCTTATCAGCTCCAATCATCAGCATCTGCATCGCCTTATTGAACTCCAGCGTCACGTAGAGCGACATGGGGATAAGATAGGAGAGAAGAATAAAGTTCGTTAGGTACCTCCACCAGAACAGCTTCGCATCGCTGAAGCGGGTGAGGGTCCAGTGCATGTACCACGCTGTAAAGCCGGTTTTGTTGTCAGATACGTGGCGCATCTGCATCTTCTTGAAGTAAAGAGCAAGTCCGCAAAGAACGAACATCATGACTTGATTGATGACAAACAAAACAACGTTGAGGCGGTTGAGCCGCTGAGCCATGGCCGTTGTCTTGGTCATCTTATGGCTGAGGTTGAGTAACATCTTGGTGTCTCCGCCGGTGTACACTACCGCTGCTAGGACCCAGTCCGTGTTGCGCACAAGACAGCCCCGGGGGAGGAACTGCTCACACCCAAAGGGAATGCTAGCACCATGAAAGTGGATAAGGCCGTACCAGGAATAAAGGTCTGGGTTGGGAAGACCGGCGAGAATTACCACCCCATCAGACGTACCCGGCGCTGCGATTGCGGGCTCCATCACAGACACGTCATCGTGACCACGTGGACTGTCATCGCTAGTGCTACATTCAGGTTGCGAGACCAGCGTGTAGCCCAGGCCACCACCTGCTCCTGCTCCTGCTCGCCCGTTTGCTTCTGCACCAAACATCCCCTGCGTCAACTGGCTTTGTGTGCGGCTGTGCACGACCGCATCGTATCTACGAGACATGGCCAGCACCTCCGGCGGGGGTGTGAGGGCACCTTCCTGCTCTAAGCGTTCATCAAATGTCATATAATGCGTGCCGTTCCGCAGCTGGGCTGAAGGGGGGCCACCAGAGGAGCTGAGCATCCGTGCGTGATATCGCTGCGGCTGCTGCACGCTGCTAACGCGCTGATGATTAAGCTTTCCATGGCCACTACTGCAACGATACAGGTACGTATCGACCGTGTGCGATCTGCGATGCTCAAGTTGAAGAACATTACCCCCTGTGGCCTTCCTCTTTTTCCCTCTAGTTCTTGCTGGCAGCAGGGGCTCGGCAAAGTTACGAAGAGAGCTCGACTCAACAGTACCTAAAGCGCCAGCCTTCCTTATAGCATGTCTGCCACCGCTGCATTCACCACCAGCGCCACCACCACATTCATTGAGCAAGAAAACACTATCCTCACTCTCTTCCAACTCTCTACAGTGCCCATTGCCGCCCTCGCTAGTAGGATACTCGCCGCCGTCGTTGTCGACGTTCTCATCGTCTTCGCGATTTAAAATCACAAGCCTCGCTTCACGAGTAGTGGTTGCCCCATCGCCACAGCAACATGTGCCGCCACCACCACCAGATTGTGTGACGCTATTGTTGGCCACCGTTGTGCCATCCAGGGAAACCTCAATGATGCTCTCGACGGTCCCGAGACACTCCACGGTTTGAATCTTGGCTCTCCGTGTTTTGGCGTTGGTCTCGCCATCAAGGTTGGCGGTTTCAATGTACGTGAGACCATCCGGAAGAGAGGTGTTTAATACGACACAGTCAGCTTTAACCTCTTCTCCTAGGCGAAGTAGCATGACATCACCAGGATACACATCTCGACTGCGAATGGCCTCGAAGCGGTCTCCGCGGAGCACGTGCACGAGAGCCGCGTTTGCCTTCGTGTCCGCACGTTGCCGCTTCAGGTCCTCCCAGAGATCTTTGAGAATGCCAGCGCCAAGCACAATAACGAGAGGAACAACGCTGCTGAATGGATTAATGGGGCTTGCGCCAGGAATCAGACTGATTATCATCACCAGAAGAAAGTACACGTTGGATATTTTATGAAATTGATAAAGAAGACTCAGTGGTAGCGCACTCAAGCGAGTGTACTTGGCAGTGCGGATGGAGTTGTCCGGAAAGTTTTGCTTTTCATTAATGTCGCGACGAAGCAGATGAACTTCGGTAAAACTCGGTGCACCACCGTTACCGCTAGAGGAGGAAGAGGAGGAGAAAAGAGAGTTGTCCTCGTCTTCCATCTCGTGGTTACGATGAAACATGGGGTCATCCTCATTGCCTTCGGTATTCCCGCAACCAAAAGTAACCCGGCACGCGCCTGTAAACCTCTTCCAACACTTTTCACAACCGCCCATTTTTAGCTTAATTTTCCCCTTTAAGTACCTCCCCCGCTTTCTATATCGCACAGTGTAAAAAAAATAAAATAAGACACTAAACACCTCAGAACCACACACACACACACACACACGTTCGGGCAGGAAAGACACAAATACACACGCAAGTAATTCCAAAAAAAAGATACAACAATGAAAATAGATAGCAGAAATATGTATATGACAGCAATAAATATATAAATAAATACTTGAAACAAAAACCTCAATTTATTTACCAAAAAAGGTGATTAAAAAAGACCTCCACCCACCCAAAAAAAGAAAAAAAAAGCTGGAGAAAGAAAGGGGTGAATCTCCTTGATCAAGACAACCAAGAGCACTTGCAGTTGTATCGCGACAAAGGATTCGCTAACTTCACAATAAAAGTAGAAGAAAGAAAAAACTAGAAAGAACACCAAATGCCAAAAATAAAGTAAAAATTATAGCTATAGTAGCGGTAAGTTAAAAAAAAAAAACAAGATAGAAAACAAAAAAGGTAAAAGAAAAACAGAAAAAAAAGAAACAGCCTTTTAAGAGAAATTGCCTTTTCAATTGCGTAAAGTAACTTTCCTTCTGATCGTATAAGTTTTCGTTTCAGTATGCAAAATGAATATATATATATATATATATATATACAAAAAAAAAGTAAAATAAAAATGCTATTCCGATTCTTTTTTTTTTTCCTTCTTTTGAAGTAGATTGGCAGCCAGGTAGGCGTATAAATATAGACAACTGACTAGCTTGGTGTACTCGAGATGGAGGGAGAGATACTGATATAACGAAAGCAAATGCTAAAATAGTTAGTCAGAAAACAAAACAACAACAAAACGATCAAAACAATCAAGAAGATGTTGAAGCAAAAAAAAAAAGTAATAATAATAAATGACGACGTGCGCGTACAGTGATGATACAATAGCAATAAAAAGACAGGGGAGAAAGAAAAAAAAACCGAGAAACTATGCGCACACACGTAAGACAGGTCAAACAGCTAATTCCCAGCTATGGAGCGGTATGCCCACCCCCTCAAAAGTAAAGATAAACCTAATACTATGCCAATATATGTACGTATATACTCACGCGGCTAAAGGCTACTTTTCTTTTCCCCCTTTCCCCTTAAAAAATATAATAGCGGATAGTAGGGCAAAACCGCGCAACAAAGAACAACAACAACAACAAAGAAAAAAAAGAGAGAAAAGAAAAAGAAAAGATACTATAAGAAAGGGGGGGAAAAAAAAAGAGAGTGTACTAATCATTCTTTCATGGTAATTTCTATTGCATTTCCATAGTGATTGCCCTTGCTTTTCCTTTCCCTTCTCGTCTCCATAAATACAAATATATATAGTAGAGAGAGAGAAAAAAAAAAGAAAGAAACATATAAGGTAGTGTGGGAAAGACATTCTTTTTTTTTTTTTTTAAAGTTATAAAATATGATAATAACAAATATGCAAATCTGCACAGCTATCCATCAACACAGAAAAGAACAGGCCGCCACACACACACACACACACACGCACCGGAACTCCGCATTCTTGCTACTGCTGCCCGCAGCTACTACATAGGCATTACAAAAAAAAATATACACACACATATTTGTATCACTTAGTCATGAAAGCAATATGAAAACAAGAAGAAAAGAGAGAGTGAGACGGAAGTGTGAGGTGAATGTGGGAAGGGGCGTGTGTGTGTGTGTGCCCTGTGTGAGTGCTTAGCGGAGCTTCTTCTTCATGCGAAGGTTGGAGCAGTGACCGCAGCCCTTCTTGCGGCAGTTGGTGGCGCGGACGGGCAGGCGGGCGTAGCAACGGCGGCATACTTTCTTCTCCCAGTTGTACTTCTTGGCGAGAGCGACCAGGGTCGGCTCCATGACGCCACCGCGGAGGCGGAGCACAAGGTGAAGGGTGGACTCCTTCTGGATGTTGTAGTCAGCGAGGGTGCGGCCCTCCTCGAGCTGCTTGCCGGCGAAGATCAGGCGCTGCTGATCCGGGGGGATGCCCTCCTTGTCCTGGATCTTGGCCTTCACGTTCTCGATGGTGTCGCTGGCCTCGACCTCGAGGGCGATGGTCTTGCCGGTCAGAGTCTTCACGAAGATCTGCATGATGCGTGTGGGGAAAGAGTGCTATCGTGTTGAGCAGATAAAAAAAAAAAACCAACAACAACAGTGTGCAATGCATTCAAAAAAAAAAAATGCAGGAGGAAGTTTTTTAAGCAAGAGGGGGAAAAAGAGATATATATAGTAACTTGCAGCAAAGACAATACAATGATAACAAGTGTGTGTATGTACGCTTGCATACACACACTGAACGAACATTAGCAATACCCTTCAACCCCTTATCATCATCATCATCTCTCTCTCTTGATTTTTTTTTTTCTTCTTCAAAAAATGAAGATTTATATATTATATTGACAAATATGAATGTATATATAGGCCTTTCGTCGAGCTTTGCTGAACATTAATCAACACAAAAGAAAAAATAATAATAATAATATCGAATAAAGCAATCTGACGCGAAAGATATACAAAAATAAAACAAATGCAAGCCTGCCATCGTGCTCTCCCTCTTCGCATCTTCGCTTCATATAGAAGATACAAGCAAACCAAAAAACACCTGTTCACACACAACGTTTATATATATATATATATATATATATATTAAGAGAATTTTTTAAATCTCTCTCCGCGCCTTTTAGCACTATCCTCATGTCTCGTCTTCTTGCTTTTTTTTCCCCCCTTTCTTTTATGACATGACATATATATTGAAAAGCAATGAGAAAAAAAAAGATATGCAACACACTATGTTTATGCATTCCAATGTAAGGAGAGAGAAAAAAACAAAATTGAACCTCTTCACAGCGCGGCACATCAGCCATAGTAGAAAGGGGGAAAAAAGAAAATGAGAGAGAAAAGAAAAACTACAAGACCATACCAGTTTTCATGTTCGTCGTTACCTCCTCTTTTCCCATATCTCTCTTTCTCCCCCCATATGTAGGTGTGTAGTTACATGGTATTCAGGCGCACCGCAAGTTCCGCGACGAACTTGTTGTAGTCCACCATCTCCGGATGGTCAGCGTTCTCGCCAATAGACATGAGCTCCTCCAGTTCATCGCCATTGCTGTGCTCTCCAAGCGAAACAAACATCTCAGTAAACTGCTTCCTACTCACCATACCTGTGTTATCCTTGTCCGCCACGCGGAAGGCGCTCTTCATCTCCTCTACCATCGTATCATCAACTTCGTTAGTCATGAGAAGCATAAACTCAGCAAAGTCCAGCTCGAGCGTGTGCTCATCCTGGTGCACCACGCGCAGCAGCTCCTGCAGTTCTTCCTCACTAATATGTAATCCAGTACTTTGCATCACCGCGTGCAGCTCCTTCGCGCTGATCGAGGCCACGCGCTGGTTCTTACTGAGAATGCGGAAGCCCTCTTGGAGCTCGGCAGCCGTGCCATGATCGAGTGGACCGCGATAGACAGGGCTGGAGAAGCCGGCCACGGGTGCGGTAGTAGAGTTAGACTTGTCAAGCCTCGTAGCGGTGGACACCGTAGCAGCGGTTGGGGGTGCTTCTGGTGCTGTAGAGGTGGGCTTCTTTCGCGCCGCCGCAGTAGCAGCGGTAGTGGTAGGCTGGCTCATTCTTTCTCTCTTTCGTTTTCTATCCCTCTTTCCTTTCTTTCGTTCTATATCTATATATATATATATATATATATATATACTACAAAAAAAAAAAGAAGAGATAGGCTAACACTATTGCAATAGTGAGGCTAAAAAGGTACCTTCCGTTTCTCTTCTCTCACACCCTCTTCTGAGTAGTCAAATGAGGAACTTGGAGCTTTGCTGGTGATTGTGTATATGTATGTGAGAGAGAGAGAGGGTAAAGCGTTTGTCGCTTAGGTCCTTTACTCACTTGAAAAGTTTTCTTCTTTTTTCTTCTTCTTCTTTTCACAACTATACATGACGTAGTATAGTAGAAGAGAGTTGTACAAAAAGCAGTAAAGACAAAGAGAGAGAGAGAGAGAGTGCACAGTTGAATAATAATAATAAAAACAAACAAACAAACAAACACGATAAGTAAAGTAGACTAACTTGAATGACCACATCATCACCAGCTATGCACGTCAGTCTGACACATACACAGTGTGTGTGTGTGTGTGTGTGTGTGCCGACCGCTTCATGGGGAAAAGAGCCCACGTACAGCATGGGCTACACGGCACTCATATATAGCTTTGCCTTTCTACACTATTTTCATCTCTCTTTTTTTTCTATCTCGTCATTCTCATTGACCAGAACATGTATAAATAATAAAAAGAAACATATATATATATATAAGACCTATACATACAGTGAAGGAAAGAACATACATATATGTATATATAGCATTCTTGGGGTGCTTCTCTGTTTACGTGTATGTGTGCATATATACAAGTATATTTATGTAGGAAAACAAATAGGAGGAAAGAGTGGGGGAAGGAAAAAAAAAGAAAACGCTGGAAGTAACGAGCTTGTTTTTCCTTCCCCATCCTCCTCCCTTCTTCCAGTTCTGAAGCCCTTCACATCACTTCACATACACGCATACGCGAAGCAAGAAGTCGCTGTGGCTGTATACACTACCAGGTATGGAAAAACCCCGCGATGGGAACGATGCTAATATATATACCTTCTACCCTTATCCTTTCTTAGTAACTAATTTTCCCATTTCAACCTCTTTTTTTTTCTGTGTGTTCCTTCTTTTTACTTG
>JASANZ010001783.1:0-15102 GCA_030849805.1 Sergeia podlipaevii | reverse complement strand
GGGGAGGGGGGCATCATAATTACAATAACAGGACAATTAGAGAAGTGCCAATTTCTCACGCGTCATTCATAGTCAAGACAGCAATTACAGAGAAAAAGAGGAAAACCTGGACCTCTTCTATGAAAAAAGCAGCTTTCTTCTATCTGATGTGTATACCGTCGCACTGCTTCTTTCGCAGTGAGGCTATCGCTAAAGCTTAGCTAAGCACACACACACACACACACACACACACACATACATACCACAGATACAAAGCAACTACTAAAAGAGAACAGAAAATATGAGGGATACAACTATCATATACCAGCTCACCTACACCTCCTCATCCTTTGACCCCTCTCCCACTGATAGCTCAATCGCGATACGCAACATGAGTGTCTACGGCGTGATGACCAGTGTAGAAGGACCTCAGCCGCACCTGCGAGCCTTTTTCAAGATTCCGTGGTTCACTCGGCTCCCACGTTTCAGAAGGTGGTGTCTCGGCGTCCATTGCCGTGTATACAAGCAGGTCAAAGGCACAGGCCGCGGGTAAAGAAGGCAAGAAGGAAATGCTCGACGTGATCTGACGCATCACCGCGCTGATCTCTTCCCTTATCTGTTCTTCACTAACTTTCTGGAGCCCACTCGCGCGAAGCGTGATCCGTGAGGACGATAAGGGGTCCGTATTTTTCCTCGCAGCGCCGCTGGAGGTGCTACTGTCGGTGTCAATAATGTTGAACTCCCAGCGCTCCAGCACTGCATCATTGCTCAGGTCCACAAGGATAAGGGCAACGCGGCGGCACGAGCGATGGCTCACCCACTGCGCAATCTGCTGAAGCATCTCGGCCAGATACGCATTGAGCTCCTCATGAGTGGAGATCATAAGACTGAGGCCGTATTTCTTTACCTGCTGGAAGTCATCTGCCGGATAGACACCTCGCTGGTAAAGAATGCTGTTGATGGCAAAGCCAAAGTACTCGACAACTGTAGCAACAGAGCCGCTCAGCGTAATCGTTTGCGCAACGCTTGTCATATCGCGTTGTAGGTGAATCTATCAATATGTTTGAAAGAGACTACTTTCCTCTCATATATTTATATGTCAAAAGAAGGGGAAGACAAAAAAACAACAACAAAAAAAGAACAGCAATGACAATATCTAGCCGACGTAGATATAGAAGTGTCCTCTGCGTATGCGTGTTCTTCTCTACAATCTATGAGAACCACACTGTGCACCTGAAAAAGAAAAAGAACAAGCATTCATATGCCAGTGGGAGAAAATGAGAAAAAAAAATCATGACAGTGGAGATGCTGAGAACAAAAAGAAAAAAAAAGATCACACTCATACCGATAGCTTTGCAGCAGAAAAATAATAATAATCAATTTTCACTAGCAGTACGGCTGACACTGTCAGTTGCCTCTGATTCCTTCTTTATACCTCCTTCTGTTCCGCATTTCTTTATTTTTTTTTTTTTTCGTTTGCTTTTGCGTTCTTGGGAGTGCTAGCAAAACTAGCTATAGCTATAATATACTGACAATAGTTTACATCCTCAAAAAAAAAAAAAAGAGAGAAAATAAAAATAAAAATGAGCACCCATCGCTACTTGCGCAAAACTGCTTATCAACTTTTTCTTTCCCTTTTCTACATTTCTCGCTTCCTTTCACCCCTTTCTTTTCTCTTCCCCTCCTCCTCCTCATCCTCCTTCTCTCTCGTAGTCACTGGGAAAAAAAAAAACATACGGGTGAGCAGTAATATGTCTTGTCCTCCTCAGCAACAGAGAATAACAGTAAAGGAAAATAAAAATGAACGGGCACTGCAAGTCCTCACTATCCATAATGAGAGCACAAGAGCAAGAGGAGAAAAAGTAAAGGAACAAATTTATAGTAAAATATGCGACGTACCTCTCGTTGTTACAGTCAACCAACTCTCCTCCCTCCCCCCCCACCTCACCTCACCTCACCGTGTACTTGCGTGCCCCGAGGACAATAGTCGGAGAAAACAAGAGGAGAGGTCTATGCGAAAGGGGGAAGAGATGCATCCTTGCGGAATTTCTAAAATGCATATAATAGTACCAAACAAACGCCGACGCCCCAACATACAGACAACTACACTTTAAGATATCAATCAACACTGTGTGCACACACACACACACACACACTTCCTCCCCACACCTATTTTTTCTATTCTCCCCCCTGGTTCTCTTCCTCTAGTTAATTAAATCAACTCCACAAAGTCACGATGTGGGCAGTGCGGGTTCACTATCACATAAGTTCCCTCTACGACTCTGATGCGATCCTCTACAACATTCAAGAGTGAGCGGCTTGCGGCCAACTCAGAGGGCCACTCCTTGTACTCCTCCCGAACTGCACGCTGCGCGCGTCTCGCCCAGCCCAGTGCGTCGCCGTACTCTCCAGACGTGTGTAGCAGACGAGCAATGGCGGCATAGACGCGCACAGAGGCGAGACAGCCATCGGCCTTCACGCACTCTAGCAGGGCAAGGCACCTACTGTAGCAGTCTAGCGCATCCGCCGCAGATCCCACTGCCTCGAGCACCGCCGCCATGGCAAAGAGAAGGTGAGAGAGCTGAAGGACCCTGTCTGTAGTCTGCAGTACCCCCCGCACCATCTGGTCTCGCTGCTCGACTTGATCTCGTGTAGACAGCTGCACAGTGGGCTTGAGCACGGCCGTAGTGACAAAGAGAGCACCTTTAGGGTCTGCGATGCGAATGGCTCTCTGAAGGCACACAAGAGCATCCTCGTAGTGGCGTAGAAGGTAGTATGCCTCCGCGAGATTGGCGAGAGGCGTGATGAGCTGGGTACTGTGCGGACCGTAACCCTCAGCGTTTGCGTTGGTAGCAAAGCCCGCCCGCGCCACGGCACTGCTGCCACCACCACCGCTCTCCAGGCGTACGATGCGCTCTTGTAATTGTCGGAGAAGGAGATCAGCATCTATGCGCACGGCTGCACTGGGTGGTGCACGTAGCAGGCAGCCCAGCAGCTCCGCTTCATGCCTACACATCATCTCGTCTGGGGACTTGTTTGCTTGTGCAATGACCAGAGCGGCGCTGGCGTGCTCGATGGCCGGTTTCCAGCGGTTCGCAAGACCGTTGATGCGGCTGCAGATGCGGTGCGCAACAAGCAGAAGAGCAGAGCGGCTAGACACGGAGCGCTGAATAACACTCATGCTCCGCGTCGCCACGCTCAGGGCATGACTGCGCGGTGTCACTTGCACCACGTGCGCGTACATGAGGTTTGCGGCTGCAGCCACAGGGTGTAACGGTCCCTTAACAAGAGTGAGGTGCTGCACTACGTACTTCAAGAGTTTGCGCGCCTCGACATAGTCGGTTGGACGGGCCCACATCTTCCACATCGCCAATGTGACCCACGTCACCGCTGCTAGCTCGGAGCGAAGCCGCTGCTCCTCCACGTTCCCTTGACCAAGCATCAGCTCCTGAACAATGCGTTCCAGCACCTTGATGCCAGCGTCTGTGTTGCCGCTTTTAATGAGAAACATAGAAGCAAGGGAGAGCAGATTCCATCGGGCACGCATAACGGGACCGGGGAGACGACGCATAATAGGCGACGCAGCAGCGGCAGCAGAGTAGGTGGAGACACGTGACTCCACGATGGAGCTTCGTCCTTCATCACACATGCCTGAACCAAGGCCTTGGGCGGTGTCGGGACGGGAGTAAGCAGATGGCAGGGGAGGTGGAGTCGCTCCAGCACTGCCACTAACACTTACACTCGCGACGCTTCCCCTCGGGCTGGCTTCCTCGTTGAGCATTGCGATCACTTCCTCCAAATCTGTCACGACACTTTCCGCAGTAAGACCTAGCAGATCAGCGACCCTGAAGGAGGACATGCTGGAGCGCGCATACGCCACGACCAGCTTAATCTTTGCGACGAGCGTGACGGTAAGAGTGGAGCGTGGACGGTGATACAACTTGCTAATTATCTCGCCCACACGTCGATCCAGGTCGCCACTGGAGAGAGCCGCGAGAACAAAGAGCAGTTCCATGTCAACCACCTCATGTGCATCCACGTCGTAGAGCTGCCCTGCAAGCATCAGGACGTCCTCGGCGACCTTGCGGCCTGCGCTGTAGTCACCGTAGAAGAGGAGCAACTCAGCGAGATCCTTCTGCGCTGCGCACACGGTGATGGTGGTGTCTCCTTCTACCAAACAAAGCGCATGGACGCGTTGCGTTGCGTACTGCACGGCTTCCTTGATTGCACCAATGGATAACATAACGTGCATGGCCGTGAATAGAGCGTCAATAAGAAGTGTCATATTGGCGTGCTCCTTCTCTGTAAGCATGGGCACCTGACCGCCAGTCCTGATGCCGGCGCTGCGGCCCATACCGTACAACGCTGCTGCTGCGCTGCTGCCAGCACCGCTACCAGCCGTCTCTCCAGACAACAGTGCCGCCGCTGCACGCTGCAGGGTCTCTGGCGTACCACCTGTAGTTACCATAGATCGCAGCAGCGCGTTTCGGACTAGGTGGGAACAGAGCTCAATTATGTCCATAAAGAGCTGAGAGGAACTACGGTTGGGCTCTAGCAGCAGGCAGAGCACAAGCCGACGAAGCATGTTGATAGACGCCTCGGAAGTTGACTGTGCGACGGTGCTGCCGGTGATAACCGGGGCACCTGTAGAGTGACCAGCTCCGCCGCGTTTCGAAGTAAAGGAGGGGACTACCCTCGAGCTGCTCTCGCCACGAGTGCGTAGTGACTGAATACCCAAGGTGCTAAGCTCTTGTCGGGCGTTCTTCTTTAGCAAAGTGCGCGTCTCTTCAGAGTAGAGGTCCGTGTCTCCTTCACGGAATACGCTGCTCAGACCATCTTGCCAGGAGGCGATACAGAAGTGCCCCAGCGGGGATTGCAGAGAGCCACTGGGGAAGAAGGAGAGGAGCGGCGAGAAGACCTCACGCAGATCTTGCTCTCCCGGCAAAAGTGCGTTGTCCAAGCCTTCACCGTTTATGGCCATCTCAACATCGCCCGTGCGGCAGTGCCCGTTGAAGGGTTTGTCTCCTGTATGCTTCAAGGAAGCTCTCTTCCGCCCATCCTCTGAAAAGCTCGTGCTGGGGCGGTAGCGCACGCCGCTGATGTCGTCGTCCTCCATCTCATTGTTTGCCGTTTCCTCGCTAGCGCCACTGCCCTCGCTATCACAGTCGTCGTCAAGATGACTTTCGTTGTTGTCCCTTTTCTTCTTCTTCACTACCTCCGCTTGAATGCTACCCTTCTCAGCCTTTTCCAAGTCCTCATCCGCCGTAAAGGGCCGCTCCGCAACGGTGGGTGAGCTAGGCTTAGGTGAAGGCTGCTGCTGCTGCTGCTGCTGCTGCTGCCGTTGCTTGAGTGCTGCCACTACCGCTGCCGCTGCCGTCGCCTTCTCGTTTTCCTTCTCCACATGCAGCTGATTGTTTGTGGCTTTGTGCTGAGCAATGAGTCGGTCCACAAGAAATTTGTTTGTCGTCATGATAATCTCCTCGTAACGCAACTCATGAGGGTTGGTAGATGGGAACACAAAAACGTCGTCTTTCTTCGCCTTCCTGGCTGTCGCCGCGGCGTCCTCGAGCAGCAGTGCGGACATGCGACGTTCTCCTTGCGTCAAGCCAGCACTACCCATATTGGTACCCTGCGCGTCAAACATGAGCGTGTGATTGCCAAGCTGCTGTTGCTCTTGACGAGAACGGCCGCGGCCATCCCCAGCATATTTGACTTTGATCATACAGGAGAGGGTGTTTGAGCTCCTCTTCACCTGTCCGGTGGCCACATCCACACTTGCGCAGTCATAGCCGATAATGCTCATTTTGATGGTACCCTGCAGTGAAGCGTTGAGCTCAAGTACAAGGTCGCCCGTCTCTGCATCCACGTAGGGCGGGGCGAGAAAGAGATCTTCTACTTGTGTCTGCACTTGATACTCCATGACGCGCTCGAGACCCACCTTCTCTGCAAGACCGCGCATAAGACCAACAAGGCCATGAATGCGGTGTGCACCGTCCAAGTTGTGCGTAATGCACGTGCCAACAGTTGCCTGCTGCTCCGCTGCCGCTGCCGCTGCATTGCTCATCGGCATGCCTGAGCCTGGTATCGTCAACGCCGTAGATGTGGGAGCCCCACAGCGTGGCTTGCCTAGGTGCTCCGCGCCGCCTCCAACCAGTTTCCCTCGTGAAGATGGTAGTGGTCCTAGTGTGGTGTTGTTGCTGTTGCTGATGCCATTGGCCGCAACACCACCACGCCCTTCCTCTCGGGACAGTGTCTGCGTGACTGCATCTAATACAAACACAATCGTCGGTGCGTGGGGGGCGGGGTGCCCCTCCGCGTCAAGGAACGCAATCACTGGTGGGGGTATAGTGCTGGCAGTGGGTATGGTGACGTCCCAGTCGATGTGACGTCTAATCGTGATCAACTCGCGCGCACGCTCATCAGCAGAGCTCAGCTCTGGTAGTACCTGCAACGCCGTTCCTGTGACTGCACCCGCGGGCTCTAGCGCGTGTTCGGGAAGAACGTCGTCGTCTGTGGTGCCGTAGAGCTCCCGCAACACACGCACACCTTCATGAGACGCAGCGTTGCCGCCACTGGTCCCCAACGCGACAGGCAAGCGCCGGTTTACGTTCGTGATGATATCAGTCACCCGCACGAGTGGGCCGCAGGAGGAAACGGGTACTGCATCGAGCATCACGGCGGCGACACCACTCTCCGCCTCGGGTGATCCGGTACGTCGTTCTCCAACAAGCCCTGCTCCACTGTAGGAGGCGTACATGCTGTCCTCCCCGATGCTCATACGGTGGCTGCCTAAGCGAGAGTGTGGGTAGTGGGAACCAGCAGGGCTGTGCATGCGTGACTGCCTCTTCGTAGTGCCACTGAGACTGCGTGAAACAGGTGGGGACTGCCTCGACGTCTCACCACTGATAGCGTGACCACCAACGATGGCGTGGGAAGACTGGCGGCCTTGTGCACTGCTAGGGTTGTAGCTGTTTGCAGCGGTGTTGGTGCCAAAGAGATCAATACCAAAGCTGTGTTCCACCAAGAGGGACTGTGGCCGCTGCTGCTGTTGTTGCTGCTCCTGCGCTCGCCTTTCTTCCTCAGCGGTACACATGATCTGAGCTCCAATACGAGGTCGAGTGGCGGTGTCTGGAAGGGAAACAATAGACCGCACTCCGCGGACCTCCTGCTGCACCGAAGGAGAGACAGGCACGTATGGATTGAGAATAGCATTACCAACAAGATATGTTGGGGGTGCGGCACCTCCTGGCACAGACGCTGCAGTCGCAGTTTCTCCTGGTACCGTCGGCACTCTCCCTCCGCTGGCACCTCCTCCAGCACCCACGCCTCCTCTATTGATGGTCTGCTGTTGCCATGCGCCTTCGCTCTGGGTAGAGTTAAACGCAGTCCTCGGGGTGAGCCCGCTGGCGCCAATTGTAGAACTTGCGGTGGTGGCGGCGCCGAGAGTGCCGTTGAAGCCGCTGAGACGCCCTGAGAGGGTGGCGCAATTCTGCCCTTGTCCTTGTCGCGATGGAGGAGGGGTGACAGAAGAAAGGTACTGTGGTGGCACCATGGGATCGCGCTCCATTAACGCCATCAAGGAGGAGGCGCTGTTAATGCCCCCCAGCCGCGCGGAGCCCGCAGCGCTGTGCGGTCCGTAGACAGCACCTGCCCTTCCCCCCTCAGGGGAGGCTCCACGTTGTGATTTGGTACCACCAGGCAGTGGACTAGTGGGTACCACGGATTGGGTGGCGGCAGCAGTGGAACGAGCGCTTCCTTTTGTCTTATGCCGGGGCTGCTGGAGAGTTCTCTTGGCAGCGGAGGGCTGTCTAGGGATTTGAACTGGCATTGGGTTTGCGAAGTGAGAAGGAAAGCAGAAAAAAAAATAAAGAAGAAGGGGCTTTCGCTTTGCTTTCTATCTAATGATTATCCTCCTCACACACGCACACACACACNAATAATAATAATAATAATAATAATAAGAATAATAATAAAGACAAAGTGCGACAACAAAGCAAATGTATTTTTTTTCTTCTAAAAACACACTATCCTTCTTGTACGCCGGACAAGTGCAGAAATACCTATGTGCACGTGAATATATATGTATAATATACTATATATAAAGCAGTATTATATATATAAAGCCTGTGCTATCTATTCCTTTTATCTCTGGGAGAAAAGAGAGGGAAAGGAAAAGAAAAAAGAAGAAGGGCGATGCGGGTAAACAGCAGATGATAAGGCTACTTTAATATATATATATATATATAATGTATATAATGTATAAAAAAATAATGAGAAGTAAATGGAGATAAAAAAAAAACTAGACTTTATGAATAGGAAATCATGCATCGCGTAGACCAGGAATCAAAAGCTGACTCAAGAGGAAAAAAAAACCACATACTCATATCCTTCTTGTTTTATTGTATCTACTTCTTGTTCCCATATGTGCGTTCCCTCTCCCTCCTTTGTTGCTGGCTTGAGTATATAATGATAATTATTGTTGATATTTGTTTGTAAATAGAATGTTATATTCTTCTTTTTTTAAGGAGATGTTGACGGAGAACGATGATGAAGTCACCATCGTAACTCTCCGTAACTCCCCCCCCAAACACAAGAGATGCAATCGAGATCGCGTAGACTGAATCTAAAGTGTTGCAGGCACAAATCACGACAAACCATCTTCAGATAGCTTGTGTGTACACCCCTTCCTCCTTCTACTCCACCCCAGTGGTTTACAGGCGGTTCTTGAGATGATGAAGCGCGTTATTATAGTAAGTCCACTGCAAAACAACATGATGAAAGGTCTGCATGGCCCCTTTTGCCCACGCCGCCTTGGCGCTCTCATAGCAGCCGTCGCACCGGTCCTCAAGGTCGGCAGAGAGCACCTTCATCTGGTTGCGCACGGCCTCAACCTCTCTATCTCCGCCAAATATTAACTCGTTCATGGCTAGCACTTCCATCAGAAATTCCTCACTAAGTGGGATATCCGGACTTGCGTCGCGGGCCTTCATGGTGCGCTGGTCGTCTTCCACAAGAAGCTCTTCCTCCTCGGCGGGGGTCAGGGCGGCGCCCTTCACCTCCTTTGCCTTTTCCAAGCGCGACAAGTATCGACACCGGCGATAGGCATCCTTTAGCGTCTCATAAGCACCGTTGGCGTACGTCGAGACGTCTATTTTCCTGTTTGGGTCAGGGACACATGGCGACTGCTGATGCGCGGGAGGAGCAGAAGCTCCAATGATGGTGCTCGGTGAAGGGTTGACGTTCATATCGGGATGCACCTCCATCTGCAGGGTGTGGTAGAGTTTCTGAAGTGCACTCACGTCAACTTGCGGTTGTTTCTCGATACCGAAGAAGGCAAAGAAGTTGCCCTTTCCCCTGCTAGCAGAGGCATCGCCACCACTTTGGGGATTTGGGGTGGTGCTGCAAAGACGATAGTGACACCGCAGTGGGGCGGCGCTAGTGGTAGTTGTGGCCAGCACCCGGCTAGTCAGTGAGCGAGCAGCAAACATACCTCCACCTCTCCCGTTAATCCTATCTGACTAATTCTTCCTTTTCAGCCTTCCACTTCCTTTTCATAAGCAAAAAAAAAAAAAACAAGAACAAAAAAAAATGCAACAACGACGACAAAAGAAAAAAAAAAAATAATGAGCACAGAGTGTCGCTAAGTGCGAGTATCCTAAATATGTGTAATAAAGAAAGAGAGGGAAGGAGAGAAAGAGATTTGATAACATAGTGACAAAGTTGATTTTTTTTTTTGGTGAATGACGATGACCCTGACAACAACAATAATCGTCAACAAACAAGCAAAAACAGCGACAACAACAAAAAAAGATATAGCAACAACACTAACTGTGACATGGAATGTAATCGTTACTAAAGAAAAGTGGAGGAGGACGATGTTAAAACATTTTTTTTTTCTTGTCAGATCATCTTCTGAGACCTACATAGTATAGCAAGACAGGAGACATGTAGAAAAAAAAAGAAAAAACAAAAACGAATTGAACTGTCTGTACATGTATTGTATAATATCTATCTATTTGATGAACCAGAAAGAAGACATTCTGTACATAAGGAGATGTGAGGGGGGGGGGGCGAGAGCATACACACATACAAAACCGACATTGATATCAACTCTAAAAGCGCACCGGCTCATTTTCTCTCCCATCCCAGCCTCCATTTCGGTGTATAAATAAATATATAAATTTAATCTGCACCAATATGGTTTATATATTTGAAAGCGGGCATAGTTAAGGTATCAAAGCCGCGGCATACCACAACTGCAAAAAAACAAAAAACAAAAAGCGAATAGTAATAAAAAAAACAGGAAAGATATCAAGGCATGTGCACGCACGTAAGTTTTCGCTCTTCTAGATCACAGTGTATATAATAATAGAAATGAAAAAAAAGAAAGTAAAATAAAAAACAGGAACATAAAAAAAAATTAAAGGGATAGTGTTAACCTAAGCCCAGTGATAATGCCAAGACATAAGCCATTTCCTCTCTCTCCCCCCCTCGCCACCCACCCCCAGCTCTACTTCCGGAAGATCGATCCAACACCTCCAGCCTTCTTCTGTGTGAGCGCACGTGCCGGCACTAGCTGCGCGGAAGGGGGAGGAAGGTTGCCCTTGCTTGAGTTCGCTTCCAAGACTGCAATCACTGCTTCTGACATGATGCCATCATCGCTCGCTTCACAGCTGACGCAACTGTTGCGCGCGCAGTAGAGAGTACGGCACGTTTCTTTGAGCTTCTCCAGGTGTACCGCAGCGTGCTGAGACCGACTGAACCACATACGCGCTTCTGCCTTTTCCTTCTCCACCGTACTGGTGGCACAGCGCTTTGCCTCAGCCTTAAAGAACACCTCACGAGCTTCAACAAAGGGGATAAAGCACACCAATGCGGCCACCATGTTGTTGACAGAAAGGTACGCCTTCTTGCCACTGCCACGATGAAGAGGACTGCCATGACCTCCAGCACCACCGCCCAATGGAGCAGCAGCTGCTGCTGTGCCTGCTTCATCTGCTGCGGGGCCCCCCTTATCATTGAGATCTCTCAGAACGACAACACCGTCCTCCACAACTGCGCCACCGAGCCCACCACGAGAGGCGAACCCCTTGCGCTTCGAGGTGCCATGACTTGCCTTACGGGACTGTGGTGGCGCCGGCACCTTGCGCACAAGACCCACACCGCTGCTTGCGACAGTGGGCAGGGCAGTGGCGCCTCCGTCCTCAGAAAGCGCAGCGGCTGACGCGATGCTCAACTCCTTACTGCTTGGCGTACGATCACCACGGAAGAGGGGGGGCACTGGTGCGCTCGTGGCGAGATCTACGTGATGGGTCTCCGAGAGGGCCTGCAGAAGGGCTTGGGTGTCCATTGACCATGCGCCAGTCTCTGGTTTGAGCATTCCCATAAATGTATCCATGCTACTCTCGGTGTAGTAGCCGATGAGGCCTGGAGGAGGGGCACTGGTGGCGTCATTGCGTGACACAGAGGTCCCACTACCAAGACCACCACTGATGCTGACACGGTGATGGTGACCCCCACCTGCTCCACCCCAGCCGCCACCAGAGGTCGTTGCTGCTGCAATTTCATCTGCAGATAGAGCGAGTCCAGCCTTGTATACAGCTGGGCCTTCCATCTTGGTAAGAAGGGCTTCGTCCGCAAGGATAGCACTGATGGTCGCTGATGAGGTAGGCTGTACGTTCTTCGCTCTGCGTGCGTTGCTGCCTCCTCCACCCAGCGCACTCTTCTCACTGGAACCAGAGACATTGCTGGTGCCACCTGCCGCGCCAGCACCACCGCTGAGAGCTGGATTACCTCCCTGCTGCAGTGTGCGACGCCCACGTGAGGAGGTAGGTGGGCTGTTCGCACTGCCGCTGCCCATGGAGCCTGAGAAGTCGTTGACACCTGGTACCGGTGGTGGAGCATGCCGTAGCACCTGCAGAACTTCTGCAGGGCCATATGCTGTCTCGATGGCCTGGAGCTCTGACGTAAGAAGAAGCAAATAGGCCGCACGCAACAGGTACTCCTGCACCTCCGCTGCAGGAGTGCGCACAAGAGAGGCAAAGTCTGTGCCCTCCCACGGTTCGGGAATAATGGCTGGCTTACACGCTTGTATGGTGGTAAGCAGGTCGCGAGTGCGGAATGCACTGCCACCGTCGTGGGCCAACGTGTTCATTGAAATTATGCTGCTACCAAAACTAGTCGTGGAGCCACCATACACGCCTTGCTGAACAAACTTGCGCCTCCCCACGCCACCTCTAGACTTCTTGCCACCATCACCTGCAGCAGCGGCAGACACTGTGCCACGAGCTATCCCGCCACCAGAGGTTACTGCAGCCTTGATTGCAGGCCCATACGCATCCAGCAGCTTCCCCGAGGCATCCACAGCCGTCAGCATCGCATCAAGACGCTCTCGAGGAGGCAACTGATGCTCTTTCCAGCCAGGACCTCCCGCGTAGACCGTCTTTGCTCGTACAGCCTCTTCGCGATGCAGTAAAGCATCAAAAAGAACGCTCTGATGATAGGCCGGGTCTCCCTGCTGCTGCTGCTGCTGCCGTAGAACGTTTGCCCCAGAGAGCTTTTCGTTTTTTCCCTCCCCTTTCGAATTTTTATGAACCCCAGGAAGTAAAGGAAGCAGCATCTCCACAGCGACTGCAGGCATCTGCGTCGTAGGAGTCGCTGCTGCTCCTAACGCTGGAGCTGCATGGCCTCCAGTTGCTGAAGTGCCGCCGGACATCGTCGCGGGGCCGCCGCTGTTGTTGTTATTGAGTGCGGCTCTACCACCGCCAGTACTTTTGACCTGCTGCTGCTGCGAGGAAGGCACAGTAGAAGGAACAGGGCTGTTCACATCCTCACTGGCAGCACTGGTGGTAGCTTGCGCATTCCACTCTTGCAGCTTAGCAGCTGAAAGTGGCATACCTGGGTGAGAGAGGGCCCACACAGCATGGAAGGCGGCACGTGTGTGCTCTAGTGCAGCGACTCGGTTGGCTTCTTCCTTCTCAGCCACCTCCACCTTCTGCTTTTCCTTGTACAGATACTCCCCACGACGCCTCTCCATGAGCTGCACACACTTTGACTTTCCCCACATCTCCTTGCGTTGCTTCGCGCGCTCGTGCTCGGTGAGCGCAGCGCGATGGTACCTCGACCCAAAGGCCACACAAGCTTCTCCAAGCGCCATCACACCACTTCCTTGTTCTTTGCGGTCGGTGGCATCACTTCGTGACACCAGGCTGGTAGCGAAGCTGCTCATCGTCACACCAAGACAATCCGTGCCACTGTTGACGTTGTGGAGCATGCCTTTCTTGCTTTGCTGGCGCTCTCGGTTTCTCTTGAGGTGAACCTCCGCAACTTCGCGACGCTCCTCTTCCGTGATGGCAAGTTGGTCCAATACACGCAGTTGTGGCAGATGGCGAATCATATAGGCGCGATATCCCATCTCCTCCGCGACTGGATTGCCACTAAGGTCCAACACAGTCAGAGAGTGCAGGCGCTTGAGCAAGGACGCAACCTTGGCAAGACCAATGATGCGGTTACCATGAAGGGAGAGACGTTCAAGGGAGACGAGCCAAGGAATATCTGTGTGCTCGAGATCCTCAACGGCATTGCCGCCAGCCAGCAGATGACGGAGTCGCACACAGCCTCGTGGTCCTGTGAGTTGCTGCTGTCGCAGACTGCTTTTGGTGCATTGGGCACGCCATTCACTATTGCCAGAGTCACTACTCACAGCAGCAGCAGTATCAATACCACTTCTGGCACTAGTGCCACCATCAATCTTCTCGTTGCCATTGCCGTTGTCGCTGTTGTTGTTGTTATTGTTGTTGTGGGCATTGGAGCAATGCTTGCTATTACGCGGTAGCAGGTACTGAATTGTGGTCAGTTTGTTACGTTCCAACACGAGCACTTCTAGACTCTCAAAGAGCAGGAAGTTTGGATGCAGTGTGGTGACGCCGCGACCGCGGAACACCAGCTCTGCCATGCCCTTGATAGCAGTCGGAGGCAATTTTAGAGCCGTGACGGGGTCAAGCACTACGACTTTCCCTTCTGATGGGTCTGCGAACGATGTTACAGGGACGGTGGGAAGGGTACTTCGCCTGCCTGGGCTAGTTGCCCTCGTAGAGGCAGCTGCTCCTGTCGCAGATGAGTGTGCAGCGACAGGCGTTGACGCTGCTGCCGCCGTCACTGGAGCATTACCGGCTTTTGCACGTGCCCCGGCTTCCTCACTGCGCTTGAATAGCATTCGAGCCTTGTGCTCACGGTCCTGCTCCCGCAGGATACTATGATACCTATTGTTGACCCCAGTCCACATTTTTTTTTTTTCTGAATGGAGGAGGGTTTCTAACACGTTGACTTTGCTCTTCCAGTCGCTGACGCTCAAACACACAAACGAAGATTTGTACTTGAAAGAAAAAGACTGCTATAAAGTGAAATAGGAGTAACAAATCATACGTATACACACACAAAAAAAAAATAAGAACAGCAGATGCAAAACAAATATATATATATATATATAGGAAAAGATAAAACTAAGTGAGATAAAGAAAAAACAACAACAACAAAAAAAAACAGTTCTGAAAAGACACACCATTGTGCTGCAATGTTTACACACTGTACCTATCTTTGACGCAATAGAATCATTGCTGTCTATTCTTCTCAAGCGTAAACATGCTTTTATATACACATTTCTTTTTGTTTGCTTGTTTGTATAGAATAATAGTTGGCAACCACACACACACACACAACAAAGCAATCTGCCTGTCCCTCCTGCAGTTGTACATCAAACCTCTATCAGTTCATAAAGGATACCGCTGAAGCCCTCGGCACTACCAGCGCGGCGGGCATGTCCCTTCCGCTCCAGTCTGCCATGACCGCCCCCGCCTCCTCATACACGTCGATCACACCCACGCTCACCACATCCACACCGCGTAGCAAGATAACACCGATGGATGATTCCTCTATCCTGGCTGCGGCGGCCTCATCATCGGTAGCGTCCGGAGCGGCCAGCACACGTTCCGTGCAGGAGGTGAGTACTATGTTCATGAGTTGATCTGCCGAGTGCAGGACGCCGATGAGGTTGCGACCATCAGAGGTCACCACTGACACACGCTTACGCAGATAATGAGTCAGCATTTTTAGATACAACTCTCT
>JASANZ010001782.1:0-15083 GCA_030849805.1 Sergeia podlipaevii | reverse complement strand
CGAAACTCAAAGAAAAGCAGCCACAGTAAGACTCTAGCTTTTCCATGTAGAGCGAATGTGATTTCACAATTTCTTTTCTCTGTGGTTGCAAGTACTTGAAGTGGTGTTCCTTTATGGGAGCTGAGGTTGCTCCATTGTGACATGGACAGCCTCGCATAATGCGGCTATAACCGCAGATCCGGTGCAAAGATGGTTCTACTAGTATGTTTGCTTCAGCGACAATACTCCCTCAAGTTTCATGCTCTGTTCCTTATGCTACACCAAGGAGGCAGGTGCAAGTAAAGCAATAGTCTCTATCTCACACACACACAGACACGCGTACAGCAGTAGGAGTATCATTGCCAAGATATCAAGGGAAGCACAAGTATATTGCTAACCAGAGGAGAGGGAGAAGAGAAGAGAAGAAGGGGGGGGGGGGGGAGGAGTACAAATGCCAAAAGGCGTTTCTGTTTTTTCCGGATGCGAAATACAAATAATTATTGATTTTTTTTTTTTGGGCGGTGAAGAAGAAACAATAAGGCTCTAAAAAAAAAAAAAAAACGGTGCGTACGGCATCACAAATGTTAGCTTCTGCTCTAACGTGCATTTTTTTTTTTACGCTGTGGAGGGTGGAGTTAAGGGGGGTGGGGTCACAAAAGCTTTTGCGAAAATAACTACAGAGCACAAAGTTTAAGTTTTGTGAAAACATGGGCGTAGGTTCGGAGCATGTGTGTATGTGTGTATCTTCTTTTTAAAAAAGTTATAACAAAATAAAAATAGTAGTCACAGTAGTCAATAGTAAAATGTTTCTGTTTTATGTGTATAAGCTGCCTCGTCATCTTCACCTCTCAACCTCTAGAATTGTAATAGAAAGAAAACAATAGCACATAGTTATATTGTTGCAGGCCTCAACAGAAGATGTGCAAACACAAATAAATAAATAAAGAGAACGTCTACTGAATGAGAATACATACCTCATTCTTTTTTCATTTCATTTCACGAAAATAATAATAATAATAATAATAACAAAACGCATAAGTTCTTCTCATGCAATCGCGTCAAAAGATATATAAATGAAGGGGTGTGGGGGGGGGGGGGGGGGGGAAATAAGATAACAAAAACATTTTACACACACTATACGAACAAGCGACATAAAATGATAAAAGTAATAAAATAAAGGCTTCTGCTGTAAAGGTAACTGTGCGTCAACAATGCCACTGTGGTGCCCGTACTACCCACTGAAGGTATCGCTCTGGTAAAGATCAGAGGCGTACACGCACACACGCCTACACACCTACCTACTACACATAAACATATGTATATATTTATTCAGTTGGGAAAGATCTTTTTTCTTCTTTTTCTAAAGACAGGCAATGAGGGTCAGAAACACCGCATTAAGGACCTCAAGACACCAGGCAGTCACCATCAGACCGAAGCCAGCACCGTACGAGGTACTTGATTTGAGACTTTGCTTGGGTACGATCGAAGTGCCGCACATCTTGCTCATCCTTGTGCCCGCAACACAGGCCCAGGAGATCAAAATGGTAGCAAAGGACAACCATGTGAAGATGAGGGGAAGAACAACAGCGCAGGTAATGCTGAAAAGCATCATAATGCCAAAGATGAGGGCAACCAGAGTGGTGACAATGGAAATGATCGCAAAAGCAGCGGCACTGTTCATGTTGTTGCGACGGTGAGTGCAACCGAAAGCCGCCTTTCCTCGATCGTTATACGTGGTGGAGCCACATTTCTCTTTGTATCCCCACATGGTGTAGCATCCACCCGCATGTCTGTTCATCTGCGAGATGGGTGTGGCGATGACGACGAAGAGGAACACGATGAACTGCACGATTGTGAAGATGATCGCACCAAAAAAAGGAGGAATGAGGCCCATTTTGAATTCGGATTTCGCTTTGGTTTTGGTAAAAGTAGTTTTGCTAGCTAGTGCAGGAAGAAAAGAAGAGAGCTAAATACTAGGAGAGGGTGAGAGAGAAAAAGAAAAATAGTTTTCTATATGTCTGGTGCAAACTAAATTTCCAAAAAAAAAAAAGAGTTTACCTCTTTGATCAATCAATTGCGTAACGCAAAGAGAAGAGATATCCCCCCTGCTTCCCATTTTTACGCAAATATGCAAAGTATTGAGATGATTTAACAATAAACAATAAACAACAGCGACAACAACAAAAAAAAAGAAAGCATATGAACATACACACTTTTCCTTTTTTTTTAAGAAAGCCCATTCAGAGCTCAAACACCGCCCATAAATGCAAATATTCAGTATAGCAAAAATAATAGCAATAATCGTAGAAACGAAAAAAAAAAAGTGGTTCAACAGCACCTCAAACATTGGCGGTAACACAGTGCTTCTACAAAAACTTCATAGTGGTTTCACACAATTAAAAGGGAAAGGAGAAGAGAGGGAAAAAGTGCATATGCATACTTCGACCGAAGTACCTCAGCCCAGCCGCTAATACAAGAACACTGTGAGTTACACTGCCTTTGTGTATTGCAGGAACTCCTACACATACGCGCAATAAATAGAAGAGAGCTATACATACATGATGCACGAGAAGCTGGCGTTCAGGAACACACATAAACTTTTTAAAATAGCACACTAAATGTAAACAGAATATGCTGAACGCAGATACATGTAAGATGTGCCTGTCGAAACAAAAGAAAATCTTTTTTTTTTTTCTTTGCGCCAGTATAGCAGAAAAGCACAACAAGAGTAGTTAGAAAGCCCTATCCTTGTACACGCCCCAACTGGTGTATTTCACTAAAAATCATGCTCTCCTTCTTTCCCTCCGTAAAGGCAATCATTAACAACTAAGAAAAAAGAGAAAAAAAGAAAAGAATATACATACCGCGGCTCTCATAAATTGCCAAGCAACAACGTATCGTGGGAGAGCTAGTAGCACACACACACAAGCGAAGAGAAGAGTACTGCGCTAGCAAGCTGCAAGCAACACGTACTCATCAGCATCCAGAACCCTTCTGCATGGCGAAACTGTTTCATCACAGGATGAAAGGGTAGTTGTGTGTCAGTGCACAACGGCACAGCGTATCCGACAGTTGCACATACAACGCAGGCCACTAAAACAATAAAAGATGTCCAGACAAGTAGAAGGGGAATTATCATTAAACAAGTATCGCGTATCAAAATTTGTATAGAGAGAGCAAAAATGATCGTAGCAATCACTACCGCCATAATAGAAAGAGCCGCAGCAGCATTCAGTACGTTGCGCAAGGCGAAGCAATCGGAAAAGAATATGTAGTCCTTTTCATACTCTACGCTGTCACATATGCTCTTGAAGCCCCAAAAGGTGATGCAGCTTTCTCCGTCTGTGTACTGTGTTATGGGAATGACGATCACACTAAGCACAAAGATACAAAACTGCAGAATAGCAAACGCAATGGCGCCGGTGTATAGGGTGACACGTGGAGCTTTCCAAGACTTGGGTGATTTTTCTACAGCGTACATGTTGAATAGAAAAATAATATATAAGGCTATGAATACCAAGGATAGAACACAATAAAACAGAAGAAAAAAAGCGCAATCGCAAAAAAAAAAAAAAGAAAGGGGGTGGGGTTGAGAAGTGAACATTTTACAATGGAATCACATTCCAGATAAAGAGGAGACAATACATACAGATACAAGGAAAGGTAAAATATTATTAAGAAGTAATAGAAAGTAACCCAGTTCAATTAGAAATAAAACAATACTTTCAAAAAAAAAAAGAGATAATAAAGTAAACAAGCAGCAGGCAATGCCCCTGTCATCTCACTTCTTTTCCTCGTTTGTTTGTTTCCCTGTGAAGATTTGACCATATATATGATAAAGGACGTCTGCTCCCTACTTATTTTTCCTCCTGTGTGACCACTAGTTACAGAGAGGCGCGTGTGGGTATGCATTTGTAAGACAACGTGACTGGTGTCTTGTCTGCCATCACATTAGCTTCCTCATCCGCGTCCCAAAAGGTTGCGCTTGATAGATTCGAAGTCCACGTCGTGAGGAACAAACACCACACCGCTAGGCATTGTGTCAAACTTATCCGATATGATCCACACCATGCGAGCTTTGACTGGCATCCCTGCCGGTAACCTTGCCGCACCACCACCACCGCCGCTGCTGCTACTACGCATGAAGGCACCGAGCTGCATTTCATTCTGCTTAATCATTCGAGCAAAGCGCTCGAGACAGTTTACAAGATTGCCTTCTTCACGGTACTTCCACTCTGTGTCCACGCTAAAGTCAACGGGCACGTTGCGACTCACATGCTCGAGGGAAGCGATCACATTGTCGTGTTGTTTCTGAAAAGACTCTACACGCTTAATGTTGTCCTTTAACACACGCAGCATCTGTCCAGTTGACATAATCCGCTGATTAAAAAATATCTTTCCATCGCCGCCAATGCGAAACCCAATCTCCTTCTTCTCCTCCCCATCCTTTACGTGTAGGGCACTGTACAATCCATCACATATTACAATCTCTCCACGACGCTTCAGCAGATCGGATGTGAGATGGTACTTGCTGATCGCCCGGCGCACTGCTGCTTCGTCCTTTAAGACTTTGTTGATAAATTCATCTTGCCAAAAGAGCTCTCCACCAATTGGTGCCTCCGTCATGACACGGCAGAAGTGAAACATGTTGGCAACGCGATGCAGCTGCCGCTGTCTCTCACGCAGTTTCGGGGCATTGCCGATGCGCCAGTCTAGATGTTTCTTAACGCAGTCAGTCCACACATCCTGAGGGAGACTGAGAAGAAACTCTTCCCATGCGGGCATGCGCTGCACCGCAAGCACAATACATCCATCTGGCGCAACATAGTTGTCAGACGACTTAAGGCTGAGGACGAGGCACACGGAGCTACGAAGGGCGCGACCGCGGTGTGACTCGTACATTCTCTCCAAACGCTCAAACGCGGTGACAAAGCGCTCCACCGACGAGTGGCTGCCTGCCATTCTCAAGTCGAATGCCCGCATGCCGCGCTCACTCATAAAGCTTTGCACGTCGGGGTCTATCTCGCCGTTGGGCCCAATAATGCTCTTGGCGGGTCTGTAGGCAGCAGAATCGCTGCTACCGCCACGGCTGGTGCTAGACACGAGGAGAGAAGAGGCAGCACTAGAGCCTGCACCTGGCAGCATCTCGGGCAGAGTGACAAGGTAACAAGTACCATTTTCTTCCACAACTAGGAGCACGCCAAACCTTCGCAGATTCTCAACTGCCTTATCGCCTCTAATGTAAAGTGACCCGGCCTGTAGTACGTGCTCCGTATGTCGCTCTTCAGCGTACAGCAGCACGCTCCCCAGGCTCATGTCAGCTCCTTCGCTCGTGGAGAGTTCAAAGTCCTCGAGAATGCCGGCTCCTTCGAACAACGCACTCAGCTGCCGTTTGACAATACTCGGCTGTGAGTAAGGGGTGATAGTGCACTGCACCGCTTTAAGGGTAGCGCCAGCACTGGCATCCGGGGAGTTTGCACGAAGCCAGAAGATAAAGTTCTCTGCCGCGTTGTTGTCACGTTGTTGTTGTTGCTGCTGTTGCCGCCCTCCATGCATCGTGGTCTCACGCTTGTGCATTAGTGTTTCTAACCGAATCATCTCCTCACCGTTGTGTTGCGCCTTTTGAGCATCAATACCCCAGAGAATATCAGGGTGAGCTCCAGCAAGCTTCAGCTTGCGAAACATCTGCTGAAGCGTTTTGGCCTTCAGCCATGGCAACGATGCACGAAGCATTCATAAATCATAGACAAACAGAGATGGCGTATGTTACTGGCTTCCTTTACAGATCTTCTTCCTCGCCACTTCACTATACATCCCAGGGGGGGGGGAGAAGTGGAGCAGCAATCTGTGTTTGATATATGACACCTTCTTTCGTTATGTACGTGTATGCGTACGTGTGTGTGTGCACTACAGCGTATGTTTATATAATATGGAAACGAAAGCGAGAAAAGAAAGAAAACACGCCGGGGGGGGGGGGAGTGCGGACAAGAGAAGTGCAATAGTAGACCATGCAATAGTCTGTGACAATGCAAGAGAGTAGTACGACAGAAAAAAATAGAATTTTTCTCTAAGATATATTTTTTTTTCCCTTTTATAGCTTTTGTCATCTCTCATTTCTTTGACTTATCAGTACCACATACGGGAAACGCGTTCCCTCTCTCCTCAATCTTCCACATGCCCACCGTTACGTTGACTGAGACGAGGCCGTCACACGTCGGCGCTGACGAGGTGGCTGCGCAGAGGCATCCTTTGCAGGCGAAGGACTCCGACGCAGCAGGCGTAGCGAGTGTCCCGTGGAGGTGGAGACCGACGAAGTGCCCGCTTCACTTGAAGTGCTAGTTGCACTAGTACTAGTGGCGGTGCTCCTATCAGACTTCATGTTTGCCTTCTGTTGCTTCAGATACCTGCTTTCCAAGTCACTAGAGATCTCGATAACGTGCGGCACAAAGTTTAGGTTCGCCATGACACGGCCCATATCCGCTTCCTTCGCTGTCCAGCGCTCCTTCATAGACTCTCGGTCATACCGCGCGTACACATCCATAAAGCCAAACGACTCGTAGAGCCGCCTTGAGGCTGGCGGGGAAGCGTACTCGATCCGCGTCCCGCCGTCCACAAGGTTTTTCTCAATTGCCATATTTAGGAAGGCACGTGTGCGACCACGTAGTGCCCACTTGAGTAAATCCATTACCATCAGCAGGCGTGCGAGCCCTTTGCGCTGATGAGTGGCATGCGTAGCACTAAGAGTTATGTGAACAAAGTCTGACACATCAGAGATAGACGTGCACTGTGTCATGTGATCGGTAAACTGCGCACTCGCGATGTACCCCCGACGTAGGCCACTCTTGAGTTGTGTGATGGTGGGCTTGAGATTGCCGTACACATCCATCCCATTCGACAGCACCATGGACCGTATCTTGCCGTCGGCCCTGGAGCGGAGAAGCGTGCCTTGTAAGTAAGGGTGGTGGTGGGCACGCACCTCCTTGAGGCAGTAGGCCGGGTAGCTAGCCGAAAAGGTGGCATCCAGCACAGCTTCTGTGCAGCAGTCCAGACATTCCTCTGCTTCGCTCTCGGTGATGCTGGTTTGGGAAAGATGAATGACGTCGTATCCTACCTCCTCCGCCACCCGCTCAGCAGTGACAAGCAGCCCAGTGAGGGTGCGTAAAAGCGATCCTATGGGGGGCCTGTCTGGCACCTCCTGCAGCTTCAATGGGGCCTGGCGAGGTGCTGGAGGCTGCCTTCCAGGGTTGAAAAAGGCCGTGTTGGGGGATGCAGCGCCGAGAGCCCTATCCGCGGTAAAGATGGGCGAAGATAATGTGTCCACCTCTGCAAAGCTCGCCGTGCCGTTTCGAGACGCTAATGGAGAGCCCGGAGCAGCTGCCTTCGAAGAAGAAGACCAACCGCCACCATCCCCTGTCACCGCACACCCTGTGCAGTACGGACACACAAAGCTACGCTGCCGCTGAAGGAGGCGCACCTCGGCGTGATCTAAGCCTACGCAGGCGGGGTGGCACCAGTTGCGACACTTGGTGCACTCTAGCAAGTATTCTTGACTGGTGACAAGAAAGGCGTTGCAAATGCAGCGGAGAACCCCTCCAACGATAACGCGAGTGCCACTAGTTGGCGAGGATGGGTCCACCGCCGCCGTGCCTGTGAGTGTAGAGGATGAAATTGATAACCTTTCAGTGGACTTGACGTCCACCACAGTGGCTGCGTAGGTACTGCTAGAAGTGCCCGCACTGCTTCGTCTCCGGCCTGGTGAACTACTTGTTGCCACTACAGGAAAAGAAACAGTGTACTCGGCCAGCGCAGGCGATGTGCCCTTGAGTAGCGCGCGGGTGATCATTCGGTGCCTTGGCACCTCTACTACCACCACTCCACCATCAATACTGTTGCTCTCTAGTGGCATATAAGCGTTTGTAGCAGAAGCAGCGGCGGCCCCAGCTGCTTCTTGGGAATTTGCAGGTGCTGCAACATCGGTTGCCGCACCCCTACCTCTTCCTCGACCTCCTCTTCCCCTGCCTCTACCTCTGGGGATGGTACTAGTGGCTGACAATGCCGCTGCCAAGGTCAGCACCGCAGTCACAGCACTGTTCCTTCCACCGCGGCCTCTGCCACGTCCTCGCCCGCTTCCTCGACCTCGTGCCATCGCAGTCAATTATAATAACAATAAGCAGAGAAAAAAGTCAATCCAAAATAGTACAGAACAAACAACGTTGCAGTAGTGGTAGTAATTGTGGTGTGATTATGAATATAACCTTTCACCCCTTCCTTGAGGAACACTCCAGTGTGCTTCAAGTTAAACGTAGCACGGTAAAAGGTAAAAAGAAAAGTGGCCACAAGTTTGTCTGCGCAACTAGACACTTGCTTAGTGGCACGCCCAATCTGTGTGTGTTCCTGAATACAATGTGCACAGCTTCTTAAGGACGGAAAATAATAACAATAATGAAAAGAATGAGGGGCCAGATAAGATATTCTTTCAGTGCCGAGCATCAAAGTCTATTTTTGAGAAACTCCTTGAAAGACATTGGTGGCACGTAGACAATCAATAGTAGTAGTAATGAAAATAATAAGGTATTGCTGAACGCAACACTAATAATGACATTATTTTTTTGCTGTTTCCATTTCACCTTCTATATCTCTCTCCTTGTAGCGCGCTAACCTGTTAGCCAATAGCGGCTAAACGAACGCTTCAAACACACCAAAAGACATCGGCGTCAAAATGATAGAAAATACGTGGAATATTAAGGTCCTCCTATTAAAAAAAAAAGAAATAACTCTTATTATAGTAAAATAGCATAGAAAAAAAAGTAGCCTCACACGGATTACATGCACATCCTTTCCATTGTGATGTATTCGTGCACGCAAGTATACTGTGAGAGTATCAGTTCTCCTCCTTTTTTTTTTACAGAGGATAGTAACCGTCGTAGTGTGGCTGGTCAAATCGAAGGCCATGCGTTTGCGCAAATGGTGTCACGTGAGTTTCAATTGCCTTCTCCACTTCCGCATGAGTGAGCACCAGTGCAAACCCCAGCTCCTTCTCTTCTACCGCCCTCTGCTTCTCCATCTCAGAGTACTTCGCCTTACACAAGTCCATAAGTGCGGCAAGACACGCATCGATGTGCACACCAGCTTTCTGCGCCACGTTGTAAGGCACAAGTGTTTCTGTCACAAGAAAATACCGAGAGCGGAAGCACTGCGTGTGGTAGCGCTCGACCCGCTTTTCCAGCTCTCTCATCTCCCTGAAGGCAGGCAAGCCTGTCTTGTACGACATCTCAACAAAGTTTTCCTTTGCCAGCTCTGCAATGGCATCCGCAGCTGGGTGTTGGTATGCCTCGTAGGCGGCAAATGCCGCTTGCAGCCTCTCTTGGCGTTCCTTTGCCGTCTTATAAGAAGCCATCGTGCTGCCAGCTGCTTTCTTTTCAGAGGTATTGCCCAGGTACTTGTCCAGGTACCTCCCCAGAAGCATCACAGACTCAAAGCCCAAGTTCATACCCTGACCAAAGAAGGGGGTAATGGCGTGTGCGGCGTCACCAACCAGCACCATCCGATGACCATAATGCCAGTGAGAGCAGTACAGTGTGGCAAGGGAGGAGGCTGGACGGCGCTGCAGCTGCTCCGCATAGTCGGGGACATACCGTGGAAGGTCTGGATAGTAAGTCTTCACATAGTCTGCAAGACGCGCCGGATCAGCCTCCAGCTCTGCAAAGGTTGGGATCGGCTGTGCTTGCTCCTGGCCCTGAGTATGCTCAGGGAGCTTCAACGTGGCTGAGCCATCGGGAAGGTAGATAGTACCGGTGAAGGTGTTGCCGACATCGGCAAGAGCCATGAGAAAATGCGAGCCACGTGGCCAGATGTGAAGGCCGCGACTCTCCATGGAGTACCCCATCTTCTTTTCGCTCTCATCGTCAGTGTTGTTTCCTGGGAGAGGCATGGCGGGGAAGGTAACCTCCTTATAGCTGATACCAATGCGTTCAATAATTTCCGAAACCGCCCTGCCGCTGTCGTTGTGCCTCTTACATTGCTCAAGGAGGCACTTGCGAGTAGCACTAGCCACTCCATCAGCACCAATAAAGAGATCCGCCTTCAGCGTTATCACCTCTGGCTGCTGCTGACCCAGCTGGGCATCGCAGTTGCTGCTGCTGCTGCTGCTGCCACACGATTCGTACGTGGCAGTCATGGTGTCACAATTGATGTCCTTCACGCTGTACTGAAATATAGTCCGAGCACCGCGCTCTTCGGCCGAGGTGAGAAGCAGCTTGTTGAGTTCATTGCGAGATACAGAGTAGTTTACCTCTTCCGCGCTGAGACCGTACGGCTGCAGTAGAGGTGGCGCCTGTACGTCATCTTTCGGATGAATGAGACGTCCCTCCACCGGCACCGTCAGCCGCAGCGCAGCTTCGCGGAGACCAACTTGTTGCAGAGCGTAAAGACCTCGAGAGGTGAGAACCAGATTGATGCTGCGACCTTCATCAGCCGTGAGACGCNGGTAGAGGAGGGGGGGGGGGGGTTGAATCGTGTTATTGCGTTCTCCACTATGGGAGCACCTCTCCTTTTTCTAATATACGTATGCGATATAAATGGAAGCAAAGGAAATAAACGAGATAAAAGCGCGCTTGTGTTAAATTCTTTGAAAGTTAAGACACAGATGGATAAAGAGTAACAAAAATAATAAAAATGTTAATAATAATAATCTAGGTCGCTTTGCTGCACGACGACACAGAAAGAGGGAAACAATAATTGCAACAACAACAACAACAAAAAAGAGGGGCTCCACCTTCCCAAACACGACACATACCCCGCCTTACATCTGGAGTGTATAGGGTATTCGCAGCCAACTGTACAACAGTGATAATGACAAAAAAGGCAACCACAGCGATGTAGCGGAGAGAGAACGGCTAGACAGTCACAGAAAACACTGCTTTATAACCCCAATGTTAAATCCTCCATTTCTTCCTCGTATTCTTCTGGCCACCACGTGGCTCGCTCGCCTTGGGCCTTGCCCATTTCCTTGAGGAGTTGGGAGCACTTGGTTTCCACCACAGCCCACAGTGGATGAGTACGCACTGCAGTCCAGATGCATGTGGTTCCATGCGCGCAGCCAAGGCGGTCCCGCGTACGTGGCATAAGAAGTGCAGTAATAAATGCCGCCAACGGTTTCTGCACATCGGTATACTTGAAGCCGCTACCTGTCCAGCGACGATATCGCTGATGAATATCCTCCAAGCATTGTGATAAATGCGCAGTAAAAAGACTAGAAGGTTCTACTCCTCCTTCACTTTCCAGAGCAAGCTTGGCGAGAGAAACGAGCGGCGTAGTGCCCAGTAGCAGCTCAAGCAACAGCACCCCAAGTCCCCAGACATCCACTGCAAAAGAATTTTCGCAGTCACTAGTGCCATTACGCATTACCAGCGTATGACTGCAATAGAGCTCAGGGGCTCGCACGTGTTCGGTTACACGCGCGGCAAGCAGGTCAAGTCGCTCCACAAGATCTACCACTAGCACGGCACTCTCGTAGTCAATCAGCCATAAGAAACCGCTCACGTCAAGAAGAACGTTGGAAAGCTTCAAGTCTCCATACACAAAGCCATGGCGGTGAATGTGCTCCAGAACATGGGTGAGCTGGTAAGTCACACGTAGGACAAGATCAAGGCGTAGGAGAGGAAATGTGTACCTCAGTCGGTCCAAGGAGGCGCCTTTAATAAACTGTGTGACAAGCACTGGGTAGTGCTGTGCTGCAGACTCGCTTGAAGTGTGGGGTCCACTCGGTGCTGCCAGTGCACAGTCTATAAAGAGAGGAATGTGAGGATGTGGTGACAGGGCACGATAAACATTTGCCTCGTGCACCAGACGATGAGTTTGCTTGTCTACATTGCTGCTACTGTTGGACAGCAGCGGTTGATCCCTCACTTTAATGGCCACAGGACCATCATAATCTGAGCCCAATTGGTCCACATGTGAGTAACTGTCCTGCTTGTACACACGCGTGCGAGTAAGAGAGGCTACCAAGGTTGAAAAATCGGGAGCTACAGTTGCCTTTGGGACCACCACAACTCCACTCTTGCTGCTTTCGATGAAAGGAGTGAATGACTGTGTCATGCACGCTATTTTTGTTGATCCCACCTAGGCAACACGTGGGAATATAAGGATAGTTGAAAACAGTTTGTACTCACTGAACGGGGGACCTTCCGTAGTAATGAATAGAAATTATAAAACGCTGCCAAGAAAAAAAAAGCAAGAAAAAACGACATAATTACCAACAAGGTGAAGTAAAAGAAGTAGTTGTTACAGCATAAAGAGCAAACATATCCTCCTTCTCAAGTATAGATGCAAGCTTGTATGCAATGCGGAAATGAGAAGGAGAGCCCTAACGTCACTGCGCTTTCATTCACGTCCTTCTCTCCCCTCTCTCTATAAACCACAAGTGGTCTACCACATAATCTCTTGATCGTATATATATTCACCTTTTTCTCTTAAACCAGGCAATACTTGCAAAACAGTTATTTTTTATTACAGAATGCATTGACATAAAAAAAAAAATTCCTCTCGCTTTTCATTTTTTTTCCGTATGCTAGTCCTCATCCCCCACTATATTGCTCATTTCGCCAGAAAGCAAAGGCACACGCATCACACAGTAACCCTTGCCCACAACGACAACTGTCATTGACGTTTGACAAACAATAACAAAGAGGAAAAAAACATGTGTAGCAAAGCAGAAAAAAAAACTCAAAATGTAGCGCATCGCCTTCGTCTTCTTTTTTTGTACTTTCACATGAGAGTTCTCTCTTTTTCTTCTTTTCATCCAGCCTCTTTCAAGAACACCTAAGAAGCCTTTTCTTCCACATGCAAGCGTTCAATTCTCTCACTGTGCCCTCCCTTTTCCTTCCCACACGTCTTCTCCCCCTCCCTCCCCCACACATCTAGGCTAAACAGCACTGATTGCTTGGGTGTACCACTAACAAAAGGAAGGAAAAAAAAATGCACACGTAAAGAGCGCGCTGTAACAAAACAACAACAATAACAAAAGTGCAAGCACATTCCTCCTGCCCCCCTCCCCTATGTTCTCTGTGATCGCATTGGACGCTAAGAAGCCGTAAACATAAATATATATATAACCATATAAAAAGGGAAGAAAACAAATATGAAAAAGAAAGCACCAATGTATATATATGACTGAGTGGTCATAGTGGACGACCACGGCCAACTGGAAAGGGGGGCATGCCATCCTCAGGTCCAATAGGTCGAAGGACACCGCGGGCGTTCACCTGGCTGCGGATATCCTTCCAATGGCTGATCCCTTTAAAGTCCATTGGACGTAAAGGTGTCGGTGTGGCGGGGACCCAGTTTGGTGTTGCCTGAGGACGCATTGCAGGCGAAGGGCTGGAACTCGTCCAGCCAGCCCTGCTCGTCACGCCCAGTTGCCGCTTCACCGTCACCTTCACGTCGGTCATTTCAAATGTGAGATTGTATGACTGGCACAGCTGCTTGAGCATCTTGAGGTCCTCTTTGGAGAGGTCCTTGCGCTGATAGATGAAGCCCTCGTGCTCCGTGCTCACTCTCAGGTCACGCACAATCTGCTGAAGTGTCTCGCTGCCCACGCCGTTGGTGACAGTCCCGTTGGTGGTGGCAGCAGGGGCAGTTGCGCTTGCTTGCGACTCTTCTGGCTTTGCCGTCTTCTTCTTAAACTCTACCTTAAGAGAGCGGTTACCAATGGTGAAGCGCTCCAGGCGAAGCTTGATCTCCTCCGCATCCTCACGGTTAGAGTACTTGATGAACACCACATTCTTGAAGCCACCGCGGTCGCTGCGGTGCAGGCGCACGTAGGAAGGCTTGTGTGACAGCTTCTCCAGCTCTTCAATGATAAGCTCGGTCTTGTTGAGCGTGGGAAGACCCTTGAGCACCAGAGAGGCGTTCAGAACACTGCGGCTGCGAGGAGCAAGAACGATGGTCGCAGAGGGCCAGCGCTTCTGCAAGAATGCCATTACCTTCTCCGCCTCGGTCTTTTCGGCATAAAGGAGGGAAACACGATAGTCACCCTTTGGAGCCGCCGCCGCAGCAGCATCAGAGGCAGTTCCGTTACTTGTATTGAAAGCAGCTGTCTCAGCCTTGTTCGACGGTGGCAGCAGCGCCATGGCAGGAGGAAAGGCCTCGTCATCGGTGCTGCTCAGTGTAGTCGCATGCATGGCCGGTGTCTTGAAGGCTTGAAGAAGTGCGTTTCGTCCGTCCGCGGCTTCCTCCTGAGACGGAGTACTACCTGCTGGTAGCGGGGTGCCGCCTTGCTGCTGTGGCTGTGGTGGGCTGCGCGGGAGAAAGACCTTGGGCATGCCGATGTCAATAGCCTTGAGCGGGGTGGTCTGGGTCTGCAGTTCAAACTGAAGGGTCTGAAAGGCAACACCAGGGGGGAGATCGATGTGGATAAAAAAGTCCTCTACATCGGGGGCTTGTGGGTGTTGCTCCTTCCCAGCGCGCTTGCGGCTGGCACGAGCACGACCGCGACCTTTGACATCTTTCTCCATCCCGTTACCGTTGGGGGCTATGACTGCGTTTGGGATCGGCGCAGGAGTTGGAGTAGCGTTGTCGGAACCTCCATGCATGCCTGGTGAGTCGCGCCAGTTCATCATCGCGTGCATCTCCTTCGCCTTGGGCAGAGGAATAAACTCAGGAGCTGCGGGCATTTTTCCTTTTTCCCCCCTCTTGTTTGATTTGTATCTTTTGCCCTTTGCCGCTCCTTTCCTCTCGAGTTCTGTTTGTTCGTGAAGGCTTTGCTGAGCCTGTGAGTGTGTGATTGCTGTTAGAGCCTGTGCAATGCTAAGTGGAAAAGACAAAGTTCTAGTGCGTCAGCTCTCTGTGTGCACCTACAAGTTTGATAACAAGAAGAAAAGTGAATCCTCCTCCTTTTCTATTTTTTTTGCCCTTTTTTTTCTTTAAAATACTTCTGTCCCTATGTCCGTCTTTACGACTCTTTTAAAGATGCCTTCGTGAGAGAAGAATAGACGGGAAAGATCAGAGCAAAGAAAAAAAAGCGTGGCTTAGAAAAGTATCCTCCCCTTTTTTCTATTTTAGAAAAGATAAGGGAACCGCGTGCAAGATCGTCTAGGCGATGCTTT
>JASANZ010001781.1:0-15076 GCA_030849805.1 Sergeia podlipaevii | reverse complement strand
TGTCGCTACTTTGCATATATTTGGTTTCTTTTTGGTTTTTTTTGTTTGTTTGTTTGTTTTTTTTTTTGCTCGTTTACGACCATACGCCTTTCCTGTTATACACGCGTTGGAACCGCTGTAGTGCTCACACGTCTTCTACATTGTTGGGCAAATATATAAAGCTTAATATCTGTTGTTGCTTGTTTTTGTTTGTTTGTTTGTGTGTAGTTGTTTCATTATTTATTTTATTTATTTATTTTTATAATTCATTTAGGTTCTTTCTTTTTTTTTGGTGGTTGGTGCTTTATACATAGCTGTTATATATTTGTACTCCGTCTGTTTCTGGGTGTGTGTGCTTTATATATACACAAGTACTGCGCATTCGATTGTAGCATTGTGTGTCCTTCCTTTGAAAGGAGTTGTAACTGCTCGCTGTGTGTGTGTGTGTATATATATTACAGTTTTAAAGCAATCTAAACGGAAAGGAGGAAGATATATAAAGAGAGATAGTGACAATTGAGAAACTGAACAGCAGCATTAGTTGCCAATTCATTTTGACGAAAAACAACAGAAAATAAATATAAAAAAAGGCAAGAAAGGAATTACCATTTGCTGTCATTGTTCTATATTGTTGGTTTTGTTGTCGTATTTTCCATAGAAACAGCAAGCAGGAACAAAAAAAGTATGTCCCATATACCTATTAATGTTTCGGACACAAATTCGGTTAGTTATGTTCTCACTCAAGCGCGGGAAAATCTTTTACGCAATGAAAACATTCACAAGCACGCGGTGAATGAAAGACAAAGGGGACTCGTACACGACTTTATGAAGAGGGTCAACGAGTACATCAAGCAGAAGCGCATCTTCATCCCCCCAATCGATACGGTGTACACCACTAGCAGCACAGCAACCACTTCTGTTCGCGGTACGAACGGGAGTAGTAGCAATAACAACACGTCTTATAGCTCTAGAGCTAACTCGCATCAGACACAAACTTCACACAAGGTGGCATTGGAAGGAATGGCGAACGCCGCCAACGCAATCGCCAATGAGCGCAGTACCGCTCTGAGCAGTTGTAGCTATACTCAAGCACTATTATACAGCGAAACTGCGAGTCCCTTGAGCGCGCACATGCACATCGTGTCAGGCAGCTCCCATGCCAGTGGAGCTGCTTCTGTTGTTAACACCGCTGCCGCGGCTGCCAGCTACGGAACATCACGCTCAGCCGATGGCGGTGGTGGTAGTGGTGGCAGCGGCGGACATGGTGACGTCACTCTACACGGAACGACTGGTGACTCGCCCAACAGTCATGGATTTGGAAGTAGCAGCCGCATGCTGCCTGTCTCTCAAATGGTATTGCTGCCGTCACCACCCCCATTGCAGCAGCAGCATACACCGGCAGCAGCAGCAGGTGCAGCAGCACTTGGGCAATCTTCATTGCTGGGCTCTAGCGATTCACGCGGCTTGCAGAAATCAACGACGCAACAACTGCAGCACCAACAGCAGCAGCAGCAGCAAGAGGTACAACAGGTACTCTATGTGGCGGTTCCAACCCCACCACCTATTGCCTTGAATATCTCAGCTATACAGCAGCAACAGCAACCATCAGAGGGAGCAGTGGTACCTCCTTTAGAGTACATGGAAGGGTTCGGGCCCCTGATGCAGTCAGTGACAGACCCCTGGAATCAAGGCGCTACTGCATCCTCCAGCCAAATACCATTTGCCCCTTGCGGGCCACAGCAACAACAGCACCAACAGCAGCAGCAGCTGCAAGAGGAAAGGGGGGAGGAGGAGGGGGATAAAGGCCGTGCGGGACCTCCTCATGTCCCGTTTTCAAGTAGTCAAGAAATGTCTTCATCATTCCTGGCAATAGGCGGAGGAGGCAGCGGTGGCGGCGTAACCGGCAGCACTATGAACAATGCTAGCGTCCTCGCCAGCAAACTGAATGTTCGACATAGTATCAGCAGCTCACACAGACTCTCTCTCTCGCCAGCCTTTTGCCCCCCTGGTAAAGACTTCACGTTACCCAGTGTCATCGCTGTGGCGACTGGCTCCCCACCGCAGTCCCCTGATGTCGCCACAGCAAGGGAGAGGACAGCCGCTCGAGATGCACAAAGACGTATGCAGGAGCTCCACGATGCCCATCTTCCAGACTGGCAACAGCAGCAGCAACGCTTCAGTATCTACAGCAGCAACAACATCGATGATGACAGAGGGTTGTCGGCGGCGGCGGCGGCTGCTGCTGCGCAGCCACATCTTTCCCAAAAGAAGGTATCTGAAGAGACTGGCAGTCAAAGCAGTCATGAGGCGAGCGCACTTTCACCCTTCACGATCTCGTCAGCCCCATTTTTTGGCGGTGGATCATCACCGACGACATCGAACTGCGAGGATGACGAGCGCCGTCGTCTTCCCTTTGCGTCCCGCTCTGTCGAAGCAAGCGGGAGCAGCGGCAACAGCAAGGCAACAGCAGCAGCAGCAGCAGCACTCCCTGTTCCAGTAGTTGCGCTGTCGAGGTTCAACGAGGGCAAAGATGTCGCCGACTCGAGCCCGCTGGACTGTGGTGAGAAGAACTATTACCAACACAGTAGCAACAACAACAACTATAATAACAATGCACTGCCACGGACGCCAGTTCCGTCTCCGCCGCCGCATCCTTATCTTCCCCTATCTTCATTGGCACGTGGAAAGACACGTGGGGGTAGTAGTACTAGCCGCGGCAGTAGTACTGGTTGGGCCCGAGACTCAGCAAGTATTCAAAGGTCAGGCAGTACTACCGCTTCATCGACAGAGCGCAATGAAGGCTCCGGCAAGGCTGGAAACAGTGCTGGAGAAAATCCAGCGTTGACATACCGGAAGCGTCTTCGTCATCTTCTTAGTGCCATCGACGCGGTCGTTGTCGCAGCCAACGCGCCTGCTGAAGAAGAGAAGAAAGAAGGCGGCATCGATGATACAAGCGGGCTCAAGCACGAGCGCGGAGGTAACAACGAAGATGCCAGTGCCGCTTCTATTGCCACACCATCAACTTTGGTAAATACCGCTCGCGCCTCTGTGCATGAAAACGAAAAGATGCAACAAGATAAAGAATGGGAAACAAAAGATGAAGATATGGAGCAGTATAATATATTCGCGAGCCCGGTGCCGCCAGACTTTGCGGATCTGCGGTGGGCGGTAGCACCTAAGCAACCGGCGCCTGCCCGTGCTCGCACCCCATCCTCTCACGTTACGCGTTGCTATGAAGTAGGAACTCTACTACCGAGACCAGCAAGTGCAAAGGCGTGGACCTACACAGCAGGGGACCAGAATGACAGGAGAAGAGGTACGGCGAAGGACGCCAGTGCTGCTGGCGAACGGCGGCAGCTTGTACAGCGCATTCGTGACTTGTGTAGCGAAGCCAATGACCTTACCGTCACCGCTGCTGCGGATGCCGTCTGCGCGACAAAAGATGACTACCACCGTTATCAGTTTCTGCCGCAATCGCAAGAGCAAGGTCAGCAGACGCAAGGGTGTTACTACTACCATTCAGGCGCGGCGTACAAGAGCGACAGTTGTGAAGGCACAAGGACAGATCAGATAGACGCAACCCGCAACAACATGCCTACAGAAAACAGAAATTGTACTACCAGTAGTAGTAGCAGCAGCAGTAGTAGTAGTAGAGGTTGTCGTAGCGGAAGCAACAACAACAACAGCAACAGCAGCAGCAGCGGCAGCAGCAGCCGTAAAAGAAGCTCTGTGGCGAGCTATAACACAGCGAATGGGGAGTCGAACTACATCATCGAGGCGACCACACCCCTCTCCAATACACGGCACGCATCCGCAACGCCGTCTGCGATGTCAACGCCGTACCGATCTCCCGCAGAGCGCACCGTCACACGCGCGCCGTACGCTATTACTCCCAGTCATTCCAGTGAGGTGGTGACGTTTGTGCGTCACGGTCATTCAACACAGCAACAGGATGCGGCGAGCTACAGCATATACAACACACCGACACAGGTGTATCAACAGTCGCCATACTCAAGGCAGCAGCAGCAGCAACAGCAGCAGAATCGAACTTCACAGAAAGTGGCGTCTACGATAGCAGCAATGCTCAGCATGGACTCTGGCGAATACCGACGACGGCAGCAGCAGCAGCAGCAGTCGTCTTCCTCTCCTTTAGCGCATGAGATGGATAACGATGAGGATGGCAGCGGTAAAGGCAAGCGGCCTAGCTCAACCCCTCTCAGATCTGAGTTAGCGCCATTCTCTTCGAACTACCACCACCCCACTGGTTGTTGTACTACTACTTCACGACAGCAAACGATGGATGGAACTGATGCACCACTGGTGCCGACGGTTGAGGTCGGTCCGCGTGACGCGTCGAAGAAGCCACTGCGGTTCGATGCGGAAGTCACCGCCGTCGCCTGGGGGAGTACACCGACTAGAGAGCAGATGATGAATGAAGGTTGCGAATCTCTAGAGCCGGGCGCCGAGCACAGGCCACAGAATCGGCTGGTTGCAGCGAGCAGCAGTGGCGAGGGAGTTGGGGCGTCAACGTACGATCCCACACGCACAGCACCGAGTGCTATCAAGGCGGACAAGAGCTGCAGTGGCGGCTGTGCGGTAGTGAATAGTCACTATGTGCCTTCTCCACCGACCAATTTCCTTGCGTCTTCTACGTGGGCCACGCGCGCATGCACCGCGGGCATGTATGGCAGCAGTCAACACGACGACGACCCGCTCCCCACCGCCACGACAGCGGCCACACTCACCAGCGTGTATATGTCCGATGAGCAGCACCAGCACCCTCATCATTGCGATGCGCCTGCTGCTTCGGCTTCTTTCCCGCCACCTCCCCAAGCTGGGTCTCATGCATCCACTGTGCTAGCGGCGCGTATGCAAGAGGGACACAAGAAGGCGGACCTCCTCTCTGGGCACGATGCAATGCCTCTGTTACCGAGGCTTCACAACACACACGTTATTCGTTTTCACGCAGACGTGACTAGTGGCAATAGTGATGGTGTTGGCGACGCTGGTGGTTGTGGGAGCGTCGTGACAGCAGCAAGGCCGCTGAGTACGTCTGAACTGCGGAGCTCGAGAGAAGATATACTGCGGCGACTACATAGTGTGTTGCAGGAGCTTTGATTTTTTTTAAAAAAAAAGGGGGGAGGGGGGGTAGAGAGAGAGAGAGAGAAAAAGAGAGCGATATCGATTTTCAAATATATGTATCAATATATCAATATATATATACAATATGTGTTTTATACTTTGCGAGATGCAGAAGCAGGAAAGGTGGAGGTGGAGGGGGGGGATGAGTGCGTGTGTGTGTACCCATGGCTGCTTTATGCATGTTGTAGATATCTGCGCCTCTCTCCTTTCTTTTTGCAGTTTTGTATCTATCTTCCTTTGTTGTTGCTGTTGCTGTTGTTGTTGATGTTTTTTTTTCTTCTTCTTTGTGAGTGTGTGTGTGGGTGTGTTTTGATCTCATTATAGCACCACTGTTTTGCTTTTTCTTTTCTTTTTTTTTATGCTTTTTTTTTATATATGTCTCTCACTCTTTTCTTTTTTTTTTCTATTTTGCTGCTTTGTTTTTTTTTATTATCAACTCATCTTTTGCCAATACAAAGTATATCTTTCTTTCTTGTACACATACACACGCACTGAGTGTATGTATGTGTGTGTGTGTGTGTGTGTGTGAGTGAGTGTATGTTAGCGTTTGATGACGGTGCTCATATATACGGTATTTCATCAATAATCTACAAAAAAAAACAAAAAAAGCTCTCTCGTTGAAACAGTTCTTTCGCCGCTGTATATATGTATATATATATATATATGGCTAAAGTTGCGACCTAATATTGAGTACCACTACAGCACAGTCTTTACTACTAATTTTATCAACTTGTCTTACTTTATGTGTTCTTCTTCTTCTTCCTCTTTTTTTTTTTGTACTGCCTTTTTGCTTTTTGTTAAACATCAAAATGGTAAAATATAGTGCAAATAGACGTGAGTCGGGAAAGAAAAGAGGAAAAAAAAGCAAAGAGGAAAGTAGGTAGGTAGGCTATACAAAGGAAAAATCATACCTCTTGGTGTGCACACACTCAAGCATTTTTCAAGATACACATATTTGCTTTTCTGTTTTTTTTTTTCGTTTGCTATTAATATTTTTATATTATAATCACTTATTATTTTTAGCTATAATGGAAGACACGTCATCTCCCAGTATCAACACCACGAGTCTCGCGGTGAGTGAAGGCGTGCTTCAAAGCGGCAACAGCAGCTGCTGCTGCATTCCTGACGATGATGGTGATAAGAAACATATTAACTGCCGCGATGCGTTCAACACGGAGGAACATAAGAAAGAAGAGGAAGATGACGAATGGGAATGGCATGATAGTAGCAGCAATCACAGAAAAAGTACTAGCAGTATCCACAACAACGTTGCCTCAAGCGGCAGTGGTGTTATTGTTGTTGGTACTGCCGCTGCGTCTGATAGTGGCGTAGGCATCGAAGCTCAAGAAGGCGAGATGAGTAGTAGCGGCGGTGAATATATGAAAGATGATACTGCGGAAGACTCTAACGAAAAGGGGGAGGATGGTTTTTGGGACTTTGTAGAAGCCGTCACCGCAAGATCGTCAGTAGCAGCAGCAGATAGCGATGTGGATGCAGTACGACAGCAAGCCCACACACGTGACACGAGTACCAGTACCAATGACAATAACAGGCCCTCTATCAACCCCAATGGTCTGGGGAGGAAGAAGGGCAGCAACAGCAGCAGCAGCGGTGACAGCCCTGATTCTGAGGCCGTTGCTTCTGTCGATGACGCACGTGCACACTCTCCCAAAACCCTTTCTTCTAGCTTCATGCGTCGCGTGAGGAAGAAAAAGCATGTCAGCTTCTCTATGGCTGCGCCGGAGATCGTATCACCACTTTCGCCATCGCACGCCCTTACCTCTGATGATTTTTACCATGTTAACGAAGACGCAGACTACAACGAGGGTGAGGATTACGAGGACAACGACGACGATTGGCAAGGATGGCAAGATGAAGAGGAGTATAGCAATACTCTCCTTGGCTCTGAAGGAAAAGCAGCAGTAACAGTAGGGGAAAAGATTCGGTTAAAATGCAAACGAATAGCAGAAGCAGAAGAGGAGGAAGAATTACCGTTCTGGCAAAGGATGAGAAAGATATCAATAGCCCACCAGCAGCAACAACAGCAGCAACAGCAGGATGCCTCATCAGCAGTATTGGCCTCTTCCTCTGTCAAGCCATCAGCGACGGCGGCGAGGTCCTCAACAGCAGCGACATCTGCAGTCGATGGTACGCGCTCCATCCGTATTAGTCTCCCTAGCTTCGTTGCCCCCACGTCTACTGCTGCGGCGACGACGAACGGTCCTCAGATCAGTGGCGGCGGGGCAGACAGCAACAACAACAACAACCATAATCACAATACTGCGCGTCATGACGGTACTTCTTCTACACACGGCACCCGCGCTCCAGGTCTGTTGCCACCATCGATGCCAGCACTTCTTTCTTCTGTGCCAAGCAAACCCAGTGGTGCGGCTCTCGAGGTTGATAGTCGAGCCTGCGGAGCTGCTGCAGCCGTTGCTGCCACCTTGGAGCATCCTCCGCTGTCGTCATCGGTTGGGAAACACGGAACCACACGCGATGGCGACTCGCGAGAGGAGAGGTGCACAGCGGCACTTGAGCGTATAGCTAATATTTCAAATAAAGAGTTGTCGCTGACCGTCGACGATGTGAAGGGTGCGAGTAGCCAGCACTCTGGAGGCGCTGTGGCAAGTCTAGCGCAACTGCGTGCCGTACTGAACAACCGCATGGCGACCGCGGACAGTGTGCAGCAAGACGTTGCGGAGCGAGCGGAGAGGAACGAAGATCCTGAGATCCCAGAGACGCATCACGATTACAGCTGCCAACAGCAGCGACAGCATCGCACTGCCTTCGCTGCCGCAGCTGAAAAACTTGGAGTGAGTGGTCCTGCTAGCGCTGCCACGAGGGATCATCATCATCATCCATACGCTTTCAACCACTTTTCATCCGCAAAACAATCCGCAATAGCAGACGAGTCTGCCTGTTACGCATATCTTGAGAAGGCTCGTATCAAGAGGCTGCGAGAAGGGAAAAAGACGACTGTCGCGTCTTCCAGCACTGGCCATCACTCAGGTGAAGCGCGCAGGAGCATTACTGGCAGCAACTACATGAGTGACCTCACTCATGGCACCCCACCACCGCCGCCACCACCATCCGTGGTGATGAATGGCGATTTTGCTTCAGCTGCTGCTAGTGCTCAGCAGACGACTACCGCTGGGGCTCCTTATGACGATACAAGGAAGCAACAACCTACTGCTCTCTGCTGCCTCCTTGGCACGTTTGGTATGTCGATCAACGACGATACTGACAGCACGGCCGTCGACGAGCGACTCAGCGTGACGGAAGGGGGGGAACAGCATCACGTGGCTAGCAGTCTTTCAAACAGCTTCGGGGCGTGCGCTAGCGGAACCTTCTCAGAAATGATGCATCGGAACAACAACAACAACAGCAGCAGCAACGGACTAGGAGGAGATCTTGGCGATAGCCACGCTCCTTTTCGCAACCCCGCTGGTTCTCTGCCAACCTTCATAAGAAGAGACATCCAGCATGAGGGTGTCACCGCCACCACCACTGCCGCCGTCGCCACTACTACTTCTACCACCACTGCTGCGGCTGCGGGCGCTAGGGATGAAACAGCATCGACAAAGACAGTACTACAAGAGACCACCACTGCTCAGCAACAGCAGCAGCGACAACAGCAACATCAAGAAGACAGCTGTGATGTCATCAGCGTGAAGCGGGTTCAACGCAGTCCTCGAGCCTACAGCAACTACAGCAGCAACTTCAATGATGATAGTAGCATGAATGCTTGTTGCTGCGAGGCCTTCAGCAGGAATAACCCCAGTGCCTTGCTGGAAGTAATGGTGGCACTCAAGTTCACTCCTATGCAGTCCCAGAACTGGAGCTGGAGCACCGTTGCAGCCGTCATGGAGGCGCACAAGTACAATCAGCAACAGCAACAGAGTTGCGATGCTGCTGCTGCCTGTGGTGGTGGTGGAAATGGAGGGAGCCCTATTAATGTTTCCTTTGCGGATTATGATCTCCCCAGTATGACCACGTCGTTTCGCCGTGACACTTGTGACTTGTTAATGAGCATGGTCAGTCTTGGCGGTGGAGCTGGTGGTGGTAGCGCAGCAGCAACAAACTATGCTTTACCTGCTAGCTTCAAGGGCCAACCCCTCTCGCTGGGCACCTCCCACACGGTGGCGGCGGCAGGAGCAGCAGCGGCGGCAATGAAAACGCCATGTATGGCAAAGGTGGTGCTTCCTCCTTACCACTTCTCTGGTGCTGCAACGCGAAGAGCAGCGAGTGTTGCCGCTGCTGCTGCTGTCACTAATCAACCACAAAAACATCATCATCGTGGCTCAAGCCGAGCATCGCTGAGTACTGCCATCATGCGCTCACCTGCCAACGCAAGTACCACAGGGTGCGAAGCTGGCTTCAGCACTAGTGGTACCTTTGATAGTACAGAGAACAAGGAGGGAGGCGTGGAGGGGGAAGATAGTCCGAATGTAGCACTCGCCACCACGTGGCATGGGAGTGAAGACATGAGCAGCCAGGCCGCCACGGTCGCCACCATTGGTGGTGGGGGTGGTAGTGGGTTTGCTCTCACCTATTCCCCCGTGGGTCTAAGCCGCTCTACCGCTCCGAAGATCCCTCTGTCGATGGTGACGGTATTGCAGATGGAAGACCGGCAGCGTCGGCTGAAACCAACGAGCCCTCAGTCNAAAAAAGAATGTGGCCCTTCTCCCTTTTTTTCTTTTTCCCCATATTTTTTCTCTTTTTCCTTTCATCATTTGGAAAAAGAAAAGAGAAAATGAGTAATATGTGTGTGCTGAGAAGACACAAGAAAGGGAGGGAGGGAGGGAGGGGAGGGGGGGGGAGTCAACCATCATTCTCTTTCTCTCTCTCTCTCCCTCCCCCACGCTTCCCATCACTTTTCTATTATATATATATATATATTTCTATCTGCTTTTGATCATATTGCGCGTATTGTTACTGTCATTCCTTAATCATATGTTTTACTTATATATGTTTATCTAGCCATCGCTATGCGCAAGACAACAAGACGCAATGGGCATATTTATTGCTATCATAATCTTTCTCTCTCTTTTGTTTTTCCCTTTCTTGGCTTTGTATTTACTAATGGGAAGGGAGGGGAGTAACTCCGTCCTCTCTCCCTTCCCCCTCTTCCTCCTCTCTCCCCTTCAATTGTGTATTCATGTCCGCTTTTCACTTCTTATCCTCTCCGCTGATAAGGTTGTATTTTTTTTTTTGCTTTGTTTTGTTTTCAATCTTGTACAGAGGAAACAGTCATCATCACAATCAAATACATCCGCCTCTGGACAAAAAGAAATATATATACATACATATCATAAAACTGAAATAAAAAAGGGGGAGAGCGATACAGAAAAAAATATATATATTCAGAAGGGAGATAGAAAGAGAGAACACCTCTTCCTGCTCGCTCTCCAGTTTCTAAAGGTCAGCTCAAAACAAAGAATAACCACAACTATATATATATTAGCCATGTATGATCCCGTGCCGCAATGCGCAGAGGAGCATCCCTTGTTCTCCGATGCCACCAGCACACAGGCGGGGGAAACGAATGCCCTGATGGAAAATCAACATCAACAACAGCAGGAAGGTGATCTGCACGAAGTTACTCAGCCGCAGCTACAACGGTGCATGACAACGGATAGATGTTTTTGGATGGCTATATTCATTCTCTTGGTGAGCATGGTGGTGTTTTTCGTTATGTGCATCATTTCGCTGCGGATACTCAAACACTCACAGCGTCCTGACCCTCACGACGATGGGTATCGTCTGGAAGCGTTGGCACTAATATTCACTTTGCCCTGCGCCGCCGAAGCTGCGGTGTGTGCTCTTACGCTGGTGATTGATATCGTGAAACAGATAGTACATCCTCCCTCAGCACACGGCATTGTTTATAAGATCTGGCTATGTGTTTTGATTGTCACCTCAATACTAACGTGCACTTGCATCTTCTACCTTTCTACACCAAAGGAGAACATGGTCACCTATATCGCAGTGGCCATCCTGCGTGTGGTCTTGTTATTTATTTACACAGTGTGGTGCTAGTCTGGAGGAGCACAAGCACATTTTTATTGATCTTCTTTGTGAACGAGGAAAACACAAGGAAGTCTAATTTTGGGGGTATTCAGAACCATCTTTATCTGCTTACGAAAGCTTTCCCTGCACGTTAAATATATTAACACATATATATATAGAGATTTATGTTCGTGTATGCATACATGCTTATCTCTTTTTTTTTTTTAGTATTGATTTCATTTTATCTACTTCTGATCCTCTCTCTCTCTCTTGTTCCCAACTGCGTGTCCATTTAAGGGGAGGAGAGGGAGCGAGGCTCCCGCGTGTGTTTATTTGATAGTTTTTTCTTTTCGTTTATTATCTCTCCTTCTCTTCAGCTATTTTTCCTTTATAAATGTGCATTATATACAACAGCATATGTATATGTGCGAGTGTTTGAGGCTTCTATGCATATATATGAAGCACTAATAATTTTATGTCCTATGGGTCACCGCTCATATACCCGTTTATTGATAAATGAAGAGAAGCACGGAATAGATGTTTATGCGTATATGCATACTGTACCTCTGCTGCTGCTGTGCTTCGTCTCTTGACTCACTCACCTACTGTGATGACATCCTTTTCTTCATTTCTGTTGCTCCCTCCCTCTTTTTCTCTCTCTCTCTCTTTCTCTTCTGTTCATTTACTCTTGTCGTTCACATGCACGTTTCTTGTCTCACCGCAAGTAGAGGGAAATGCTGATCATACAAGCGTGCGTGTGAGGCAGAACAGACTCACATACCAAACACTCAATAGTGATATCCCTGTGCTTTCATCTCAGCCTTAGTGGCAAAGCATAAGAAGCAACGTTTACGAAAACACATGCAAGACCAGGTTGAGTGTTGCATCGTAGTGAAAGATGAAAAGCAGCGCGTATTGTCTTCTGACACTGCCGCCACACCGGCAGGAGTAGCTCTGGTGAATGATAGTGGAACTCCAGCAGTGGCAATCGACGTGGTACCTCGTATAGCAGGTGACGTCGCTTTATCGAGCGGAACTGAAATAAGCTTGACTAAAGCCTCTCGTTGGCACCTCCAAATATTCCATTTATTGTTGGGCTCATGACACACTCTTGAATTTTTTTTTCTATTAAAAAAAAAAAATGTCACGAAACCATCGGGAAGTACGATACTTTTTGCGTTTGTGATGCTCTCTATCATTAAAGTTTTGATATGCGTGTGTGTGTTTGGAGGGGGGTGGGGTGATCATTGATATCAAGATGCATACTGGAAAGCTGAATGTCAACCGTACATTCAGGGTGATCAAGGTGCCAACGTTCACTGATAGCGTCTGCAGCCAGCTCACTATACCATTTCTCCACCATCTACTTGGCGTGGGGCGTGACTGACTTTGTCCTTTTACGTGTCTGTAGCGCCATCGCAAGACGACACCGGGGCGGGGGACACAACTTGCGCCGTGAACCCCTTGAACAAGGTCTCGCTCTGCTGTCGGTGTGTTGAACATATCGCCCAAAGTTCATTAAAAGGACGACCAGATCACTTGGTGTGCCATTGCGCACGGAGATCCTGCATGTGCTTGGCTTTTCTCTGCACAGCTGTTTTCTGATAATAAAAATAAAAAAAACTTCTTACAACTGTACCCACACCCCGCAACAAGGTCGACGTCACTGTGATGAACAGCCCCAATGTCTTGCGGCGCACGAGGGAGCACTACGGGTGCGACAGCGCGATTGGTATGGAGCTGGAGGGCGTGGGTGTCCAAGGTACCTTTGGCTCTCACTGGAAGCGCCGCAACGCATGCGATGAGATCATGTCTGGCATTGAGAGCAATGGCTTTTACACTGCGATGACGCTTGCTGCGATGGAGGACCTAGGGTACTACAGGCGTATTAATACGGCGGATACCAACATTGACATCGTTGGCGTGGGGCAAGAATGCTGGGTGTGCCCTGCACAATGGCACGTGCGGAAAGAATGGCGTGCTGCAGTTCCCGTCCGTGTTCTGCGATGCCGTTACGGACAACATGCTGTACACCAGCTCCAGACAGAGGGGATCGGTAAGTGCAGCATAAAGAAAAAAATACCCGGTTTCTACCAATCAGTTATCGGTACTTCTCTCATGGTAAGCTCGGAGGCACTGATGGTATGATGGACTACTGCCCAGCAGTCGAGGAAACTCTTAAAAACATCGTCCACCACTGGCGACGTCAAGCAGGACCCCTGGCTCTTTTACATCACCGACAACACTTTCCAGCTCTGCTTTGATCTCGATGAACTGCCTAGGCACGAAAACGTGAAGGCTATCATTGCTACACTGTTGGGTGCATCTCTCTAAGCCCAAGTAACTACCATCAGCTTCCCCTGATTGGCATCTTTGCAGCGACGACGACGACGACGATTGACTTTTTTGGGTGTGCTCGGCGGTATCCTCAGTCCTCATCCTCGTCTGCCCATATCTCCAAGGATCGAGATGTAAGTTGTGGTTATTCATATACTGGGGTGTATATCCTTCTCCCTCTTTGCAGAGCTCATTACGATTTGTCTGTCTGGATTTCAATGGATGCTTTCTGCGCATTGCGTTGCTTGTGTACTACAACATGTGTCTATAATAGCAAAAAAAGGGGGTAAGGGGGCGATCTCCTCTGTGTGCGTACGGTGGGTGGACTGGCAAAGTCCATGACGTAGCGCTACGGCATCATCACCGAGATGATACTGTGGCGCTGATCATTTTTTTTATTTTTTTATTTTCTATTTTCATTCACACTTGTGCCTGTTTTGTTCGCTTTATAGATATAAGGTACGCTGGCTCATTCAATGTTATAGACCTTCATTTCTATTATTATTATTTTTTGCTTCCGTGGTGCTGCAATGACATTTTCACCTCAATATAATGTGACTAAAATCAAAATACGAATACATATGGATAAAGAACAATTGAATTGCGGGTGGTATCTCAATTTTTCTGACTCACACTAGCAGTTGAATGCAGCATATTCCTTTTATCTTCTCTCCCTCTCTCACTCCTTTGCAAGAGGTCTTTTTTTCTTTTGCTATCTCTGTGATGGTGGGGAGGAGGTCATTCTTGTGCTGCTGTGCATCTATTCCTAATACTTTTATGTCATCCTTTTTTATCTGTTTCTTTTTTTCTTTATTGCTGTTGTTGATTTAAAATATTAGATTTAGCACGTACTCTGCATACCAAAAAAAAAAAGAAAAAAATCATACACTTATTCTACCGATATCAACATAAAAAAAAGAATTCTGTATATATATATTTACATATTTATTTATTTATTTATTTATTCAAAAGGAAGGCATTAACATTTATTTATTTTTTTTTTTTAAAAAAAAAAAGAGAAAGAACTTGTCTGAAAAAGAAACAAGCACATTCAACCACGACTAGTCACGGGCATATATATACATATATATATTGTAAAATATGCCTTCTGTCCACCACGATCGCTGGGGCAAGCTGCAGGCGATGCCCCCGGATGGTATCTTCTTTCTTGCCGGCAAAGCCAAGGCCGCTAAGGCTCCGAAAGCAAATCTGGTCATCGGCGCCTACCGTGACGATCAGGGCAAGCCTTACCCTCTCAAGGTGGTGCGTGCCGCGGAGAGGCGTGTGCTCGAGAGCAATTTTGATCACGAGTACTTACCCATCGCCGGCCACGCTGGATTCGTGAAAGCCGCGGTGAAAATGCTCTACGCTGACTCAGTGGACGAGGAAAACGTAGTGGGCGTGCAGACTATCAGCGGTACCGGTGCTGTGTCCATCGGCGCGGATTTCCTCGCCTGCACGTTTGACAAAGAGAAGGTCCATGTGTATCTGTCTGATCCTACGTGGCCTAACCATCATGCGATCTTTACAAAGGCTGGGTATAAACACATTGGTAAGTATCGCTACTACAACGCCAAGACGATTGGTCTTGACTTTGAGGGTCTGATGG